>VCRD01001407.1:70833-100245 GCA_006783055.1 Trinorchestia longiramus
CTGAAGTAGAGACAGAGAGGTTTCTTATAATCAAGAGCATTAAAGACGATCCGTGATAATTTAGCAGCACACACTCTGCTGACTATTTATTAAATGTCATTCGTTTCTTCGAAAAATAATAACCGATTTTAGAGCAAACTTTTCTTCTTCAAAATGTGAACAAATATTATTCCTGAATTAGATAAAGTATGATCCTTAAACAAGTATCTGTGTCATCGATCAACCGAATCATTTATGCCTCATCGATAAAATCCTTGAGCCTTAATGCTAGGAAATAATTAAGTGCATACTTCATCTCTGCTCGGAATCTGAAAATTGTGTTACTCAAAAAAGTGTCTATGTGCTTGAAATAATGGTAGTTCGCAGTTGAGAGATTCAGAAAATAAAGAATATGAGGTAAAGTCTCGTATCCCAATTGCTTCAGTTTCTGTAGTTTTATTCTGACAACATGTGGAGATGCATTGTCGTGAACCAAAATTGGGACGCATTGATTCACCAGCGTAGGTTTCACTTTTCATGAATGGAAATGCATTTTTATTAAGTTTATCGTAATGAACTATGATTCTCTGATTGGTTTCCAAAAAGCTGTAATGGACAACACCAATTGCTGACCTCCAAACAGAAACAATAATCTTCTGCTGCCACAACTTTGATTTTGGAAAATGTTTGGGTTGTTCATCACAATCAAGCCATTGACCTGATCATTTACGATTACGCTGCCCAACAATGAAAATATTTCGTACACAAAATTAACGTTTTATTGTGAATTTCCATCTGTGGAAATCTATCATGACCGACTAACTCTTGTTTTGAATATACAGTAGTCCTGTTATGGAGACTACGTTTCTTTGTATGGCAGAACTTTTGTTTTTACGAGTTGTAAGGCCTGTCATCTGGCAAAACAAAACGTTCCCCAAATATTTGTCCATAAGTTATAAATATAATTGCTGTTGCTGTAACTGTGATTTTCATATTGTTGGCGTTCTTCTTTTTTCAGAATAGCTTTGGAGAGTTTTTGCAGTGTAAAATTTGTTACGTCAAAATGTCACGGAAATGTGTAAATTTAGTGAATAATTTCTGTTACATGTGTGGTGAAATAATATGTTCATCACAGGAATGCAACCTGACGCCTCTTGTGAAGGTTTGATCAGTAAAAGAAGCAGACTCAGCAACTGAAAGAAGGTGTCTATTCAAAGGAGGTCATGGTGAGTTCACGGTGCAGTATTGAACAAATTGTGTGCCACAATCTGTTAGACATTACTCAAACAATAATTGCTAACGTCTTTCGTAATTAAATTTACTATTTAAGAACCACGTTTGGTAAGAATTAACTGTTCTTTGCTTTGTACGTAATATTTGGGCGTTCTTCTTAAAAAGCGTTTGTTTTTACATTTACTAAATGCTGCCCATAATTTCTTTCGTTACTGAATCCATTCCTAAATTTTAATTCTAATGCAGTAAAGGGGTGCTGAGAGTACCTCTGGGTACTGAACAAGATTAAGAACAGTCTGTGAAATTACTAAATCCTCTTGCAGTATAGTTAAGCTAGTAGATAGTAATTTTAACTATCAAATAAGTGTTTAAATGTATGAGTCGAGAATGAAAAGCTTTAATAGATCTTCAATGAGAAAATTAAAAATTCAGGATGGAGGTTGCTTTTGAGTTGTTTTGTTCTCCTTGATTTCTACATCTTATTTTACTGCCTAGTAACTTTGACTGACTTTTTACCCGTCTCTAATTTTTTTAAGCTCTTTTTTAAAAGAATAGTTATTTATGAGTGAAGAGAACACCAAAATTCTTACTAATGAAGATATGTTGTTATTCTGGAATCCGACGAGATGAGCATATATTGTACTAATCAATTTGATTCCGTTGTCGATTTAAAAAAAAATCTTTAAAATTTTAACATCTCCTGAAAAAATTCAACCTCCTTCCAGTTTGATAATATCGGACACAAATTGCTGTTTAGAAACTGTCAGTGCACTTTGAAGCCTCTTAACCTTTTCAATTTCCTGCTGGTGAAATGAGAGACTTTATTGGTTTTTATCTACACGACAGAAAAAATTCCGAACGCAAGTACTCCTCGATTAAGGAATGTAGGTATTTCATCTAATCCTTCTATTCGAAACCAATCATCTTTGAAGTCAGAAATGAATTGAATCGTTAAGTTGTAAACAAGCCATGAAAGAAAATGAAAATTTAATGCTGCCATCTCAGAGGCTTTGATGTGGCTCACTTGTTTCCATTAATCATAGTCAAAAAATATTATCCTGTAACTTCTGCAACAGCGACAGCGCAGATCCCTGCACGCCCGTGATCTGAACTTCTGCAGCCCGAGCCTCGCTACGGCAGCAGCCACGTCCAAAACACCAATATTCTACAGATCGGAAAAATTTAATCAAATCTTGCTCTGACTTGCAAAATTTTATCGTTAATACAAAATGCCAAACTCATTTTTAATGGTAAAAATTTCGTTTGTACCTTGGGCTTAACATATTTAACACAGCATCCATGGGTCTCGAATATACATATTATCAGCATTGATGAAATGTAAACTTATTTATCGAATGTATTTATACTTTTATTGATCATAGCTTTAGTTTATGATTTCTACCAGACAGACGTAAAATAAATGTAATTTTGATTCAAATTTAGATCGAAATGCGACTCTTGTGATGGCAAACGTTAATCTATAACATTAAAAAATGTTTAACAAAAATGCATGGGTTTCTCAGTAAAGTGCATTGGAAATTACCACTGGCGTTAGACTAAAGAAAACAAAAGAACGACATTGTATCATGCTTTATGAAATTTCATATGTATTTTAAATACATTGACAACAAATAAATCTAACTAACTTTAGCAAATTAAGATTTTGGGAGCCACAATGTTTCATCGTAGCGTAACACTCCATCATTAATGAATCATAAATGAACCATCATTAAATAATGTGATCAGGGAGCACGCCTCAAATAAATATCTAGCAGTTCAATAAATAGGCATCAGTGTGAGTCGTAACATCAACTCCCGCCTTGAGTTATTACGACTCCTACGAGGTTGGTAAGTGGAATGTAGTGATTTATTCAATGAATGACGTTAATTTAAGCCTGAAGATAACATTAATACTTCAATTTTAATGACTACAAACGCATAATCACGGAAGCTTCATAAAAAGAGTTACAATGAGGAAAATAAAGAAGCTTTTAAGACCTTAAGAAAAACGAACAATACACTGAAACTTATGGTCGCATAATATCTAGTAGATTTATTTGAACGTTGTGTCGTTGCATAATTTAAAGAATACCTGCTACCAACTCTTACAAGGTATGTTGAATTTACGAATGAATAATATGACAGGATCACGATATCGACACTATTGTCTACATCGGAGAGAATGACGTTCACGATGGCATTTGAATTCAACTTGTCTTGTTCCCCCATTCCTAAAGACAGTAGTGCAGTAGCCCCTTCGGTGAATGAAACTAGAAATAATCGTAGCATTTTGATATCATATACCGATTTTTGGCTACTTCTTAAACAGTGTATTTGAATTTTTACTTAAAGATGAAGCATTTCATGTATCGCTGTTGCAAATAAATTTCAGGCTAATGTTGTGCTTATTGTTTTCTTTTTTTTTGAGCCTGAATATCTCAAAAACTTATGTAATGAGTATCCTTATTTGAAATTTTATTTAAAACAGACTTGCGAAATGATAATGAGTAAAATTTTGGCTGCATTGATATGGATGGTACACCTACACGTTGCGTTGTGTCTAATGCTTGGAAAAAAGTTTCTCATATCATGGCACACAATAAAAAACTATAAATAATGTGTCAGAAAATGATTAAAAACGTTTTGTTGCACTTAGATATATCGTTCTTTAGGAAATTCTAACATAAACGTTGTGCCAAGTTAAGAATGATTCTGTTACAATAGGAATAGAATAAATCATGAATTTAATTGGACTACAAAGGGATATAAATGTTGCAGGGCATCTTTATATATGACTGAAAGACAATTTGGCTTCGCTACAGAAGATATCGCAGCTAAAGCACACAGTTCCGCTCACTTTACAAAAGTGCAGAACAATATTGAGCTTTGCACTCAAGCTCTCACACGTATTTTCTTAACGCAAAAGTATGGACTCCTGTGGTGAAACAGACTTGTGAGAGAAATTAAAGGAACAATAGAGCAATTCTGAACAAATTGAAGAGAGTAGGATGCACCATTTATGTAAAGCCCTAAAGAGGGTAGCTTGAAGAATAGTGACACGGATATTACACAGCCGATACGAAAAAAATACAATTACGTCCTTATCGTAATAACTCTTAACTTCATGAAATTCTAAATAATCGTGTAGTAGAAATTGTATGTACAATGCATATTATTAAAAAGTATTTGAATCATATTCACTAAAATATGATAATAATTTAAATGATAAGCTTTTTTGAACGGGGACGCCTTCATCCATGAAAACATGAGCACTGACAAATAATTTGGCGAGATAACTAAGTCACACGTTGATCACATGTTGATGTTGATCACATGAATGATCACATAATCAACATGATTTTGATCACATGATGAACACGTTAATCACATGTTGATGACACATTTTCTGCATCATGCACGAAGAGTTATACCTCAGAATGCACAATCCGTGTGGGATTATTTATCCAAACTTCTATTCATTTAAACGTGTATACAACGATCAAGCGTCAACTAAATTGAAGCGTCCGCAATACAAACAATCTTTTGGTGTCATAAATTCGTGAATGTCTCTACCCAACAACTTACACCAATCACACGTAAAGAGATTACAGTTTACTTCTCATCTATGAGATTTATTCATTGAGAGACTTAAGCAAAGTCAAAGAGAAGAAATGCATGAAATTTCTTACATAAAATTAGACTGTATGCGTGAGCACATGCATATACAAAAATTGTAGACAATATAAGATTTGATTTTAAGGTGAAATATTATGATTCCAAACATCGTTCTTGAGGTTTGACTTCATTACCGGGCTCAGCGTTCAGCAGTAATCTACTCGTACGATATAAAAAGTTAATGGCTATCTCTTCTACATTTTGAGAAAGTCAAGCTCATATTGAGAAATAGTAAATCAAGTTGTCTCTTCTACAAACTAGTATAGAATTTCTGGATTGACGATTAATGCAAACGCTTGCCACGAGTATGTACAACCAAATTCATATTATGCGTCTACCCTGCCACATAAAAGCAGAATCACAAGATGTTTTGTAAGTTTTTATCGGAGTAATTTTCCCGTTTTAATTTAGAGATGGCTGTACAGCACCATCTTTTCAATGGAGCTTGTTTTAGGTGAACAATGCAATTTTAGAATATTAGTTGAATTAATTTACAAGAAAAATAAATGCCATGAATGCACACCCACATAATTTGCACAGTTATGGAGTACTGAGTATCGCAAAAGACGATATCAATTTTCTTAGACAGTTACCTAGACAAGGAACGACAATGTAGTTTGAGTCTATACAGCACCTAAGCATAGAGGCTTCAACTAACTGTAAGAAGCACGTGGAGGACGACAGTTCTCAGGCTGCGAATGATGCCCCTGCTATCCCACTACAGCTCCCACTCCGTCTCATCACATACGAATTACATTAGTGTAGGCTACATATGCAAACAAATTTCTATGCTCAAAATCAGACAAAATAAGCCCTAAACCTTACTTTTTATAACTTTTCTACTGAATGACAATATTAAAAAAAATAAAAATACGTTGCCTAATGTACACATTTTCATGGTCACATTCCTAAAAGCCGATGCATTTAGCTGAGAGGACTTTTTACCGAGAACTCTCAAGCTTCGACTGCTAAACGGGATCCATGCAATGAGCTCCAGCCTTTGTGAATGACAAGCTGTTAATGTGAAAGACAATTAAGCACCTCAGGAGGAAATGAAACTAGTCAATCTAAAAGATCTGAACGTCCCATTTACGTTCCAGAACATCGGAATGTTACAATGGCCCACATTGGCTAAGTGAAATGGTCATAAGAAGCCATATGTAGCAAAAAAATCTGTGAATGCTGTAGAGTCAGTGACGGGGATTACCATAGTAGTTTAACATATTATTTTCGAGTGCAAGTTTTTAAAGATCCATATTGCATTTTGAATGATTGCGGACGCCGATCACTGAAAAGTGGGACCCATCTGACGTCACAATGGGTGAGGCACAAGTGACGTCATGCTAGACGATGCACAAGCGACGTGGTAGTTGCGATGAAACCTGGTGAGGCACAAAGCGGATGTTACGTTGGGTGAGGCACAAGAGACTTCACGCTGAAAGAAGCACACAAGGCGTCACGCAGGGTATGTGGTAACTGTCACTCTCTGTACGCATGTATGAAGTTGTGTTTACTCGTTTCCTAATTTTCTTTACTTTTGTGATCAATGATAAATCGCAAGGTATTTCTACCCCACTAGTGTTCTATTCACTGTTTTGTCGATGTGAAGATGAAATGGCAAAATTCCTGTTGCACAGAAAATAACGAAGCGAACTTTTTTATTCAGGTATACATGACATATATATACAGTGTTGAGCACGCAACTGTAAAAAAATTGCGGCACCACCGCAGGTGCAAGTCAGCAAAAGTAGTTGCGATGGTTGCCACAACATGAGCTCAAAAGTTGCGGTCGCAACCGCAATTTGCAACTGCAAATATTAAATTAAAAAAGCTATTTAAAAACATATTAAGCGTGCTCAGCTCACACAAAAATACTAATGGATAACCTTCAATAAAAGAAGTATTTTGGCTCAAAGAGGGACTGCAATAAATCACATAATTTAAAATAGTTGTGCATCTTACTGAGCTTAGATCCTATTTTTGTTCTCGCTGCCACTCCCTTTTCCTATATTTTACTTTCAGTATGGTAGTATTACTAATTACTTCATTAAGAAACATCAAAACTCTGTGCTTAGTTGTTCAAGTTCATTTAAATAGCCTGGTTTACCATCTATTCCCTTTCAGAAATGCAAGCATTTTGTAGTGGCAGTCGAAAAGACGAGCACGTTTAGATTTCAATATATCTTAACTCAATGAATAAAGTCTTTCAACTGCAACCCTTGAGGGAATGGAAATATTGAACATTATGAAACACGAAATAAAGTTGCTGCTAGAAAGTATGGCCGTATGAATAGCTGGATGCTGGGACCGATTAATGACAGGCTCTGTCAACACTTCCTTTATTTCATTTGAAGTATATTTTTATTGTTAGTGTGCTCATCATTTTTGAATAGAAAGCAGAAGAAATCCTCATCTGTCTCAGGTTCCGCGCTACTGCTCTAGGAAGACATGAAAGTGATTCTCCTGATTTCTAAGGTCATTTTTTGTTTATTATTTATATAAGTTATTATTCATTTTATTCAATATATTTTAAATATTTTTTCCAACTTACGCTGTTCAAAGCTGTAGTTGCGACTTGCAGCGAAATAGCAACCCAATTCGCCACTCTTCAAAAATAGTTGTGACGCAACCGTAACCGCAACTAAAAAAGTTGCTATCGCAATTGCAACTGCAATTAATTACTGTGCAACCGACCAACACTGAATTTACAGCAGTTCTTCAACTCGTATTACTATATTTGTAAAACTAGTAATCATACTTCCAACGATTGTTCTCGTTCATCTGAGGCCCCGGGTAAAGGTTCGTAGGGACTCGTTGCAATGATCATGAAATTTGAGGTAATAGTCAGTTTAAGACAATTCATTCTGTCATCCTACCTAGACCCTGCGTCACAAGTAGAGAAAATTCACAAGAGATTCGAACCATAGACACTACTTAGACTAGTAGGCCACCACCTACTACCTACCATCAAACACCATCACTGCTAGAATCTACTGCTACCATCTACTAATACTACTGCTATCATCTACTGTTACTGCTATCATCTATTGCTAATGATATCATCTACTGCTACTGTCTAGTGCTCTGCCGAATGCTACTGTTTACCGCTATCTGCTGTTACCATCATTGTACCATCTACAGCTACCATTTATTTTTTTGCGTTTGTGAAACCATTATTAGCTCAAGTCTATGTGTTGTGGGCGTTATTTCTGTGTGAATAACAATCGTATTCTTTGTAATGAACAGGAATTGCTTTTGATGTATTTTGCGTGTTTAACAGAAATGTAACATTTAGTTTAACGCAGTAGTTAGCAACATGTTATTTTATTCTGCTAGTTATATTTCACTCAGTAGCCTTTTTATAGCTTACTGATCAGCAGGCGAAAGAACAATACATATAAGGTAAGCATAACTGTTAAGGAATGTGTTTACATCATTTGGTCCATCACCGCCTCCGTCTTCGGATTGTTCACAGCTATACATAGTATGCCTAACTCCGGCTGTTTTCACAGGCATACTATAAGTGTACGCAGCCTAACTGCTTAAGTAAGTAAAACATTGTCCTCTCGCTAAAATTACGAGTGAGTTTCACCCAGGTCAGTAAGGCAAGTTTATGAAAATGTGACTGCCCACCTCTCCAAAAACTTACCATAACGTAATTCTGTCATCTTCGATGATGAAGATCAAATATCTGGTTGCCATACGTTAGGTGCGAGCTCACGTGCGGACAAAAGACAGCATACAGCGCGGGGAAGCAAATATTCGTCCAGTACCCTAAAAAATGTCTGAATTGTCATACTTTCAGCGTATCAAACAAGTTGTCATTTATCTTGTAATCGTTTTCAGCTGCATTATGACAAAACACAAATCAAAAACACAAAAATCTCTGCTATTGATCAATTAAAACATATTTTTTTAAATTTTAGGCGTAAAAAAGTAATTTTACGATGTAAATTTTAGATTTCCAATCTTTTAAGTCACATAATTTCACTACTCTTCCCATAAAAGATCCTAAATTGTTTCGATAATGTAATCAGTAGTTATTTTCAACCAAAAAATTACAAAGCAGACAGTCTACATTGGTGCCTCGAACAATAAAGTTACCACCATAGCAAAAGGTTGTGAACTAACAAGTTTATAAAAAATAATTGTCAAGCTACGAAAAACCGGCAAAAGCTGCAGAAAAATAACATATAACGTCAATAGTTCGTTTATCACTATTGGTTTAATTATTGCAGGATGTAAGAAGACACAACTGCTGGAAATTAAAAAAAGGGTCTCTACGAAAAATTTTCCATAGATCTTTGAGAGGATAGCTACTTCAAGCTAAGCAAAACCCAATAATTAGTCAGAAGGTACGGGAAATATAACAGTAATAGATGACAGAATGATATCCACAGCATATCACAATATTTTGAAAACAAATTCATTCGTTTCATTTGAAAAGCTTGAATTTCATAAAGACAGGGATTTCAACAAGATAATAACCCTAAGCACATAGTAAAATCTACGAAGAAATGGTGAGCTACAAATAATATCAATACACTAAAATTACCAATTCAATCATCAGACTTAAACAGAAGAGAAGATTTGTGACGCGTTATAATTAAAATCTAATCGAACGCTCTAATTAACATCCTTGTTCTAAAGAATCTATACAAAAAGAATGGAATAAGTTTTCATTGAAAATTTGTAAATCATTCATTGAAAACTGCAAGAAGAAATTGGCTGCTGTTGAAGTAAATAATAGCTATAATACAAAGTATTCGATGACCATTATATATTTTTTTTGTTTTGTACGAATACGTTTTTAACCTTAAAAAATAACATACATATTTCAATTCATTTCTATGAGAATTAAGTTTGCTTTTTACACCTATTTCGTTGTCATGTGCATTTACGCCATTATTATATGAACAGCAACTTTTCTTGATTTGTTGGAAGCATATCAGATTACAATTTTTATGTGTTCAAATATCTGTTCCCCCTCTCTGTCAGAGCACATGGTGCAGCAACCCATCTTTCGTGCTGCCTTCATCCAACAACTGAGACACAAGAATCTTGTATTGGTTCCTGGTAGCGTCTTATGATAAGAAGTCACTTCATTTATTTAGGCTTATTCTTCTGCATCCTAGTATTGATAATTAAAATAATTACTGTACTCATAAATCGATTCTATCAGTTGAAAAAATTATTGATGAGACAAGAATGTACTTATCTTAAACTTGATGATTTAGCGTAAAACTTAGGGAGTGAATTAGCGATCAAAATGTATCTGTCATGTACAAACATTTCATCTCATCTAAAGCCCCGATTATGTGGTTTAAATAATACTACTATGATACTAATTGAAATATTTTCGACGTTCTGGTGCATTCAAATATTTTCTGTTGATGATAATATTTACGGCTTAACATTAAACGTCAATTGAAATAATTGTTCCGCATTTAATCATAATCAATCAGATTGTTATTGTAGCCAAGAAATTAATGGCATGTTTACTGAGGATTCCTGCCGTTCATGCGGATAGCAATAGAGCAATTAGAGCGTTCAGAACAATTAGTGTGTTCATATACACTATCACCGGAAAGAATCATCAGCAATATTGATCAAAAGCAAACTTCGTATATTGAACAAGACTTGGGTGTACCTGCATTGAGAAAAAGTATTTATGCTTGATGGGACATGAATATATTTGGTTTATATTCATGCTACTTCCTAAACATTGAGTTCGAATTTGTACCTTATTGCTCCCCTTCAAGAAAATATTGACTAGAGCGTTGGAAATCCAATCGAACGTTAATTGTGTTTTCCCAAGTACATGGATCCAAACATTAAAAGCTAGTTGTTTTGATCATATGAGCTATTTCTTTTTCAAATTAATGCTATTTTTTGGGGTAAATGTGTTATCTAACTATAGGTATATTTAGCTCACAAAATATTCATGTAAAATGAATGAAAACTTTTGTTTAGATCTGTTTCGTATGGAGATAGTGATTTGTGCTAGCGGTCGAGATGTTTCTTAGCTTCAGTTCTAAAATAGATGAAATCCTTTGGAAGAAAATATTGTTTGAAAGATATTCACAGTAGAAGGTTTGATTTGAAAAAGCTGCATTTCAAGATTTATATTTGAATTATTTTGTAGATTTAATCTTTATGTGCGCTTTAATTTCCATATCCTAACATTTAATTTCAATTAAAATCAGGAAGGATGCGTTCCAGAGAAAGCCTTGAAAATTTTTATTTGAGGAATATATGGCGTATATCCACTGGTAGACGTTTACTATACATTAACCCATTAATGCCGAATGAGAACGTATGTGCCCAGTGATAATCATTCCCTTCAGTCTCATATTCTAAATGTTTAGTTCAAAATTACGGTAAAATTACATAAAAAGGAGTAAAAAGGAGTGGTAATGTGCGCAACATTTTGATCAGTCTGAAAATAATTTGGTCGGTAAAGGGTTAAGTCATTTATTGCACAATCTTATTTTTTCTTAATGTAAAATCTGTAATTTCAGCCGCCAGTGATATCAGTTAAAGTGAACTAAGAAACAATGAGTTCCTTATTATTGAAAATCTTTGAACTCATGGACATACTGTACGAGTAAACTGCATGTTCAAACAAGTCACGCACTGATTTTTCATGCATTCTATGTTTCTACTTTACATTTGCTTTCGAAACATTTAGTTTAGAGAAAATATGTATGAAAACATTCTGTAGTATCTTTAGTGTAGCAAAACCTTGATCTAAATGTTATAACTTTCCTAGCATTGATGCGAACGACAAGAATAAGAACGTGTGAAAAAGGCAAAGCACTATATCATGAAGAAATCTTTGTCGCCTTCGATGGATATGAAAAAACGTTCAATCTTTTGTGATTCCATCTTTTTCCTTTCTTATCCAAACATTCACAAGGTTCATTTGTTGCCCTACCAGTACGAACACGACTTATTGGGAATAGTTGTATAAAATTTTACAATTGCTTTTAGTTGGCTCAAGTAATGCTCACAAAATTTTCTCAATTAAGGACTTACTTAAAAGCTGCATTCACTGTTTTCGAGACCTTCAATACTTGTTTTAAAGAATACACAAATACAAAACAGTATACTGATTTAGATTACATATAGTAATAGAGATACTCTAAAAAAGCATGGAAGTTACTTCGAAATTTACCACCAAAATTAAGCTATCAATAGCTTACACAATACCTGCTCTATGCGTTGCCTAAACGATGCCTACACATAAATAGCAATATTATAAAATTACTCTCGATTACAGTTTTCCTGGCTCATGTTCTTTTACTTTTCTTTAAGATTGCCTCACATATCATTATTTGAGTGTAGAAGATATTTTATGAGAACTATTTCTGGCCTGAAATAATTTCGCTTGACAACATAATTTGGCACATTCTCGAATGAAAAGGTTCAAGATGTAACAAACACACCTATGCCTCGGAAAATTACGTGTACATTTACGTTGTATTTGGCCGCTTTTCAGAACTAAAATATGCTTGTGACTTTATTTATAACATTCCAGTTTAATAATGCGTTCATATAAAGGCATACAGTTCATTTTTTACGAGCTTATTGTCCTGGAATGCCAACCCAAATCATACGTAAAGGTTGATATTTAAACTCGTCGCTATTCTCGAATAAGGATCACATCATCGCCACACGTTCGTGTATAGATGAAAAGCGTATTCGTACGTAAACGTGTTTGATTGATTAGTTATTGGCAAATATTGTATTTTATTGTGTAATTTGTTTACAAGTGAAAATTACAGTATCTTGATAAGCCTTCAACTATTTGGCAATATGTTGCACCAAAGCAAGACGTACGCATTAATGAATTTCACCAGACATAGTCGATTAGGATGTTATACTCAGCGAAATTCACTCCCAGATGAGAACCGCTTTTGCCAGTCGTGGATAAAATTATTGATAGCAAAACTTTCGAGACCTGACTTAATCAAATGGGAATTATCAACATTTTAAACACATGGACAAAGGATGTCACCATTTGAATCGCCATCTTAGCCGGTTCCAATCATGATGTTCTTAAACCCAAATTGAGTCATAACTTCATCAATAAGTTTTTATATTTTTTATACATATTTCATTAAACAGGCCAGCAAACATAATACGAAAGCTGACGCCAATAGTGGGCGATAGAAATTAAAAATCCTTTGATACGTATATAAACAATAAGTTTTTGAACATGTTTCAGGTCTCTGATTTCAATGGATATTCTCAAACCGTGTCTACTTTTATTCAAGTTATTCCTTCTGCAACCTGAAAGATATAACTAGTATCCAGCCAGGTCATAAACCAAACATTCAGTTGGGATTTGGTTTCACCTAGTGAATATAAATGAAATTACTGTTGTATTTAGATATACAGTGTGGCGATAAAAGTTTTTTCATAGCTCTAAACTTAGATCTGGACGATGCTAAACGATTTTTTGTATGTTTTTTGTGCTGTCAAAAGACAAAAATCCCAAGTAGAATTAATTTCAATACGTTTGACTTTATCGTTAAAAGAAGCATGAAGAAACAATTCAGTGTCGAAAAGAAGCAATAAAAACGTTCCACTAGTGTAGCATAAAATGATTTCAAGAACGATTGTATAAGTTGCATGGAATTGAGTTTCTGAACTCAATTCCATTAAAAGTCCTAGTATTCTCAAGTTTCAATCAATGGTGAAGTAGGAGAGCAGCGTGCTCAGAGGAACTTTGCCATGACTTAACTTTTTTAAATTGAGTTTGTGTGTGTTAATTATGCAGCTGACATTCAGCAAATGAACTTTATTGTAGTATTGAAATCTGATGAAGTTTATTTGGCCACTTTATAAAACTTGTTAATGGATCATACTTTCAAATGTAAAACAAAAATTTGCTGAATAAATAACAAAAAATTTCTTCTGTCTCTGATAAAGACAGTTCGTAAACCTTTGTATCTAACATGGATTTGAAACGAATGACATGAACATGTCTGTCTCAAATATCACCTGAATCATTCTGATGTTGGAAAGCATGCATTTGTAAAAAGAAATCGCACATGTTTATTGGATTTAATTTTTAATGTTTATTTGATAATTAATTTTTTTTAGCTTCACACTCCATGCAACATTTTTTGAAGAGGTAATGTATCGTTCTTCGATATTACACATGAAAGATTTAAAACCCGCTGTTGAAGGTAATATCGATTGAGTGTTTTACTTCCTTATGTAGAGAATTACCATATTACTATTTAATTTTCAGTATTTTAACTGTAAAGAAAATAAATGTTGAGAAAATTTTAATGCTATTATACCACAAGGTGAAGACCACAACTCTGAAACATGTAGCGAATCACTGGCTCATATAACAATAATGAATCTATCGATTAGAACTAATCTTTCCTTAGAGTAGAACCATGAGGCTTCCTAAGGTACTGTAGAGCAATAATGGTAACACTTATACTCAAGACCGTACAGTGTAAACAGTAAAATTGCTTCCTACCGGTGGGTAAAATGCCCGCATCCACATGGGCTCACCACGGAACAAGCTAAAGACTTCCGTCTCTTCAAACGCTGCATCCATGCGCGACCAGCATCAAAACCAGTCAAGAGTCTTTCGTCCATCAAACCATAACGTTTGTCTCCACAGGCCGACCACCAACCACGGCCCTATATCGAAAAGACACTATTTTACAATCAAGCATTAATTTTTACAAGCAAGAATTCCACGTTCTCTACGTTCCTGCTCTCTACTTACGAGCACTCCACTTTAAGATTTGTGCGAGAGCGAAAAAGATGACTGAATCACTTTGTAAACAATATAAATATATATTTTTTAACAAGTTGACTACATGTTAGCACATATGTATGTGCACCACTAGGCATGTTATTTGAAACACAATTTTGAACAACCGTAGGCAATGTATCAAAACTTGGCTGTGATTGCATCCTCGTGATCGGTATATATTTGTACGTATATTATATGATGTCACCATTGGAATTGCCTTCTTTCAGCATTTCCAGCGACAAAAAAACAATGAATCTGGTGTATACAGTAACTAAAAAAAGAATGTTGAATTTACACCTATCCTGTGGGCTTAAATTTGCTCCTATTACGCCACTGGTAAACAATTTTCCAGTTAAGAATTAATATCAAGAGTAATATTTTTCACAAACGAGGAATTTGGGAACCAAATTCATCTACAAGGAAATGGCACCGCAATAATCATGAGCCTGACAGCTCTACTTTATTATTTGGGAGCCTCAAATCTCTAACGAAGCCATACAGTTCAGCTTCAGTTGGGAAATGTTGACTAACTGAAGATTTAATGTCAAAATCTAAATCACGTGATACATTAATATTAATGGCTTATAGCTTAAATCATTGTCATCTTTCACGTTCGACTCGATTGAGACAGATGTTGTAATTGGGAAAAGTACAGCTTTGCTTTGTGACCTTAGTCGAATGGCAGCCAGAATGTTCAAATGTTGTGCAATTGTTTTTTCTTCGAAATCGCTTTCTCAATTGAAAACTTTCATAAAGAACTATTGTTACTTTGATCAGTTGGCACTCCCCACGCCATTCACACACGAAATTTTTTAGATTTCTTTTTCAGTGGCCTAAAATATACATAATGACGCGTATCCATGGTTAAAACGAAACTTTTATGCCTTCAAAAATACAACCAATGAACATTTATGATCATGAATTTCGTCATCAAGTACCTATAACACGGGGATCACAATTTTTGCCTGACAGCTGTTTTTCACTAAAATAATTTTTGAGGGGTGAAATCGAAAATTGATCTCAATTTTTCTCTATCACGTCAAATTTGTGAACCATAGGATCCCATTTTCATAAAAAAATATATAAAATACTGTACTTACAGATGTGTGCTCGTTCTACAATAACTTTCAATTACTGACGTACAATAAAACATGAAGGAAAGGTATGACGGCAATGTTCATTTACCACTATTATGCTTTCACAAATGATATGGCTACTGTTATTCTAGTTGTGTGTAAGTAGTTAGGGTAAACATTTACGTTTATAGCTCTTTCTTGGGTGTTCAACTTAATGACTATCGCTTTGATGCTCCAACAATAGTCAGCCATCATGTATGTATACGTACATCCCATCTATCCGGATAACGTTTTTCCTGAACCTTCAAATTTTGGTGAAATCGTCCACTTGCTAGTCGCTATCAATACCAAGATTTCCAGTAAACTTGGCTTGATGGTTACGTAGAAAATGGATTTTAATACTCGTGTTGGAACAAAGTGACTTGTATGTAGCTCTCCAATAGTTTCTGAACAATTTATGTGTAATTGTTTACACGTGGTTTTCCAAGGAAGTTCGTGAAGACGTCTTTGAATGATAACTAAGCATTTTTTTCGTGGTCTGACATAGTCTCAGTGAACTGTTCACCTATGATGAGCTGCCGAATTTGTACAACTCTAAACAGACAAGCTTTAATTTTTTCAATCAATACTCCAGGAAATTGTTAGATGATGTATCATAATTGAAACAGTTGCTATCAGTTGGCAATGCTTTTACAAATTGCTTCATGGGGCCGAATTTTAGGTGTTGAGTTGGGAATATTACTTTCTTTCTGTCAAAAAGTGTCTCGTGTAGAATGGTAGGATCTCCAGGTTTAAGACCAGATCTTGGAGGCTAATTAATCTCAAACCAATACTTCTATCAAGCTCTGCTATCCCACATATAGAGGAAGCAAGGATACTTTGTGTAACAACGTTGTTCACTAAGAAGGAGGCACACCATTTCAAGGTAAACACAGATTCTACATATGTGTTTATCGTATCGAAATCAGTCCAAAACTCTCCTTACATTTCTATGTTTTTCATGAAGACAAACAGACAGAAAACCCAATAGGGACTGTACCAAATAAATTGCCACTGTGTAGGACACGTTTCAAGCTCCGCTTTGAGTTATCAATAAACATTCCCCATTCATTCGGATTGTAGATTGTAAGCCCTAGTTCCTTCAGTAATTCAGGAATTTTATGACAAAACACCAAGCTGCTGTCGCTTTGAGAATACTGGACAAATAAACTTTATCTGGTTCAAATTATGATACTTTCATTCCTTGTTCAAGTAAGTTTTTCTCATTTAGTTCGGAGTCTAGGATATCTGAAGCTTTTTTGATAGATCCAAATCATGTACAAAATTATTCAGCTCGTACTGATCAAATCGCTACGAACTGAATTCTCGCGAATTTCGAAATCTACATCATTGTTGTCATTGCGCTCTTCAACATCACTCAGATCTTCTAGAGGAGGTAATTGTTCGAACACTAGCACTGGAATTTCAGCTGAATGAGGCATTGATCATATAGCTGACTGTAGATTAGGTTATTATATTTTTTTAAAACATGATGTTTTCACAAAACAAAAGTAACCCTCTGTGCAATGATCTTTTTGAATAAAATTGTTGCTAATCTAACGGCTCGACTTCAAATTAAGATACCTCTAACTCTTTCATCAATTCTCTCAAGAGAACATTGTTAGTACAATATGCCAATTTAGCATTGTATGAACGACCAGTTTTTGACAAAACTGCTCTAGATATTTTTATTATCAAGCCTAACTGTAGAGATATGCTCAAAATTCTAACTTGTAATTTCCGTATTTCTTGTGCAAGTTAACAGTAGTTCATGATAGAAGTAAAATTCTGTTCACAAATCAGGCATGCGTCTGGATTGGAGTGTACAGGCCTGCAGGAGCTATCACTAACCTGTATAAATCTTTGCTAATTATTTTTTGCTCGCTCATAAAAGCATAATCTTAGTTTCTTTTTTGAACTTCCATCAGTAGTTTCTTTTGTTTCAACTAGGCACCAGCAAACTTCACGGACCAGTGGGTGGAGTCGAAGCCATTTCGCTGGCTGACCCACCGTAATACGCGTCTCATTAATAAGAGCTTAAACTTCTACATCCAATAGATTTCCCTATACCTGAACGGGAACGCATCTTTCAACCTCTGTGTTATGCATTGTTATTTCGGTTAGGGTATTAGGCACGTCACGGGTTCTCGTTAATTTCTCAATTGTTTGGTTAGTTTGTTTGTAAATTGTTTTCTATGTATTTAATAAGAAAATTATACAATTTTCAGGACTTCTATTTCCCTGTGGTAAGATAAACGATTGTAATCTTGTGACAATAACATCTGGAGCTCTGTCAATTTGCAGAAAGTTTCCAAATCTTTAATCAAACACTTTATAAACAGGGCAAAGGTCTTACACAAACTACTGCGATGTAGCAAGTGCGATGAAACAATTGAGCAGAAATACCGAAATGAAACTTTCAAGTAACTCAATATGAATAAACCGGTCTTCAAAATTGCCTGGAGCCTTTCCGTTCAAGTTGCTAACGACCCTCTGCGCTTTATTTTTGGTCCACGATTGACCTTAACAATTTCTTAATCAATATGCATCTATTATCCCAGCATTTCCATGATCGATAGTTATTTCAACTTCAGAGCGCAGATGTGAGTGATTCATTTCATTTTTCCTTAAATTTTTTTTTGGAGCTTTTATCGAAGGGAAGTGAAACGAATGAAGGTATCATCTTACAACGGCGACGATTTTACCGTTAAAAGTTTAAATTCCATCTCTTTGAAATGACACTGAACTTTATAACCCCATATTACGTAAGGAGAAAGCATTCAATTGTTTAAGAGTGAAAACATAGTATCGAGGACAAGCATAGTCGTAGAAGGCGTCTTTCAGCATAGACGGTGTTCCTTTATGAATGCAAATTACAGATCGATAATAGAGCATAAAACAGACATTAAATAATTTTCAGTAGTAATCGATTGATTGCCTTTTTTCTTTACGGAAAACGCACTTCTGTTAATTTTTCAGTAATAAATTTTTTATGTGCATCGTTGTTTCAATATTTTGCTCATAGAAGCAACATTTCTTTGTGCTATTGAAAAACGATTATATCCACCAAGACATGATTGTGAAAATACATCTACCAGATTGAAAAGAAACTGCACTTAACGTTGTTAATGGCCTCTTGTCATTCCCAATACTGCAAGTGGAAAGACCCTAAAGTTTGTTCTCATCGGACGCGTGAGTAAAATTTCTCTGATAAATTTTCGATCAGCAGTCGTCCTCAGAAATAGCAATAATACAATACTGTTGGTACATAATTGATTTCTGATCAATGTTCTGCTCAAAAGTAATTTGGCACTGATGAGGCCCATCAATGTGATTGTGACTTAGACTCTGGGCTATGATTGGATGTGTTACTTCTGACTCAAGGGCAGATAGTTCTGCACCTTCCACAAGAGCGCAAGCTGGTGACAGAAATTGGGAGACAACATTTTTTATGTAGGCTCTAGTCTAGGACATAACTTATGTTGGTTTAGGATAAATTCTACTTTGTAGTCTACACAGAACATTTTGGTTCTTTCGTCTCCAGATATCGTATTGGTTGAAAAGTGAAGTGCAATTTTATCTACAGGTAAAAAACAAAAAATACACTTATGGTCGGTGCCACTAGCTTTCTTAATATTGGAATGTCAGAAATAGTTCTACAATTCAATATACTCCTTGACCAAGCACTGAAAGCCAGCACTAGTTGTGCTAGACATTCAGGTCAGTAGCTCACGTCCCTCTCAATTTTTGCACTCCACGTCTACCTCAAAAACACAAAACTTCTTCATCTCTTCTAGACCCATTACCTACCTCTAGTAGGCCTCTTCTTGCTAACCTACTTCAAGCATTAATATGATGTTGAGAAAAATATGGAGATGTTAAATATACATAGTATTTATATCTCAATATATCTACTATTGTCCCAATCCCAAAAGAATTGAATAATAAATATTATCAGCAATACTAAACATCTGACTACATCTTTATTTTTTGGACAAATCTTCGTTACGAGAATACCGTTTGAGTTTGACTGACCAAAATTGAAATCGAATTTAACGCTGGGATGGACGATTTTTTGTAGAAAACAAATTGGTTTTAACTGATGATCAAGCTCAACGTGACCATTATCTTACCTAAGCTGATGGAAATAATTATAAGACACCCGAAAAATTTGCTACTCACTTCGTTTTCTCTTACATTGCCGTGAAATTTTTTATATAAGACTTATTTGATACGTCAATAAATATGTACTTTCGTTTTATACCAACTTTAGGAGAATAGGAAACGGTTATCAAAATTTGTTTTTCAAGGTGGAAACAATTAGAAGCTATGCTTGAAAAATTGAATTTAACACAAGTTTTAAAAAAAATTGGCATTTACATTTGTTTCTTGTCGATTGCAGACCGTCTATGCCTCTTTTCTGCGTTGAGTCAATGAGGTTTGCAAGAGTTTCAATAAGAATTTTTTACCAATATTCTCTATCTGTACATTATATTCCATTACTGTAAACGCTTTTTCCTAGAATTCCTTTCAGGTTTTATGCTGGGTTCAAATCAAAAGATTTTGATAGCCAGCCTAAAACTGTCGGTTTATTGGCACCAAACGAGTCCTCGGTGATCCTAAAGAGGTTGATTGTTGCATGGTTAAGCTGAAAAATAGCATTATTGTTGCCAAGAATATTACAAAATTACACAGGACTTTCTTCCATCAGATCGATGTATGGTGCAGAGTTTTGTTTTCATTCCATGTGCACTAAAGCAGTTTTTCCAGGAGTAAAAAAGGCTTCCCGAATATTATAGACCTGCAAAGCTACAATTGAAATTGTAAGTATTTTAAACACTATTTTAGAGCAAAATCAGTGTACATTTTTTGCCCTTAGCAATTGCAAAGTAAAGTTTAACTCTCATCGTACTATTGAATTGTAACATTCGTCTAGGAGCATCCGTAGTTGACTAATGTCCGTCTTTTACGAGAATTCTATTTTTTTTGCTCCATCTTTCAGCCCAAGAAGGTCGTGTTCCTTTCTTGCTCTATCGTTCGTTTCTCCCTTTGACACTGAAGGGTCTTAGTCAGGTCCGGGTCAAATCTCGGTCTCTGAAGTTTCTCTCTCAATTCTTTTGATCTGGATCTTACTCCTCGGACAAGTCTAGGCTTTTTCTATAAATAAGCCCCCAATGAATGAAATCCAGCTTATCTCTCATTCTAGAGTATATCGATCCTATTGGGGCAAAAAAACTAGTGATCTCTAAGCCCGTAACTCCATTCAAATACGCAGCCCCTAAATTGACGACCCATACTCAGCAGCCTTAAAGTGGTGACCCTCATGAAGGACATTCTCCTTCCACGGACTTTACGGCGAGGTCGAGAGAAGTAGAATGGACTTTAATTTCAGCGTTATAATTTTACTATGTACTTTTGTGTCGCTTCTTTGTGCCTATTTTCTACGGCCCAAATTACCCTTCTCTCTATTGAGATTTTTTCCCTATTAGTGTCAACTTTCATTCTGCCAAGTGCTCATTTTTTCAATTCTTTCTTACAAAATTCATAACTTAGCTAATAATAATAATGATAATAACTTTTGATGATACTGGGCTATACCTTATGATAATAGTGTTGATGCGCGTAGGTATCGTCCGTGCAGCCCTCTGGGGTGAACCCTAGAGACAAACCTCAGCGTAAAACTTGAGATCTGTCACAGAATCGAAACCGCTCCTGTCTTTTACATTGACTCAGAAAATCAGCTAACCATTCATTTTAAAACGAAAACCCATACTGATCATGAACTAGAAGCCGCTGAAACTTCAATTCAATTCTTATGAAATACAGCTACCTTCAAGCGATCTATCGACCCTTGGGCTTCACCGTCACCCCTTCTCTAAAAACTGGAAAATGTCCCCCATGTACTTCACCTCTCTTTAGATAAATGTGTCTTCCTCACACTCCTTGGAGAGGAGGTGTTTGACCCCTGCCGATAGAGTAACAGTTACTACCAAAATAATGTGCTCTTCCTCAAAATTCTTGCAAGCTTCGCTTATTCGTAAGCATCCTCAATTTATCCCCACTGGTATCGTTTGCAAATATCATCTTTGGACCAACAGAGCTTTTACGAAACCACCCCGCAGCTTAAGAGTTATTTTAGACTGAAAGACCTGAACAATCTTTTAGAGATCCAAAGCAAGCTCTTACCGACCGACCGACTCTCTTTCCCTTTGCCCAAAGCATCTGGTTATGATAGATTCTTTGACAGCACTAATTAGGCCGTTGACGCTGCTCTTTTCCAGCTGAACAATACCAGCCTACATCTGTCGAATTCCTTTCAAAAATACTATCTGACCTCCAAAAGACATTCAACTTATGACAGAGAGTTCCTCGCTGCATACCTTGCAGTGATGCATTTTAAGTCACGTGTTCATGGCCATTTAGTAACCCTTTTCACTGATCACAAACCAAATGATTTCAGTTTTTATTGGAAAACGAATGTAAAGTCTGATCGTCATCAGCGACAACTCGCTTTTCTTTCAGAGTATATCAGGGAAGGTGAGTATTTTAAAGGTCACAATAATAAAATAGTCACCAATTGTCTATCTCACCCAGTGTGTTCTACACCTGTTGATATTTTTGATTCGAATAAACTAGCGTCAACGCGAGCTGACTCTGACAGGCTACTGTCCTACCAGGACTGCTCACCACTTATGAGATCGCTCTAAACGTGAACTAGATGGTTCGAAGTAGTACCTTTATTCGACACCACTGCTTCATTGGTTGTAATTACGTTTATGTCCAGATGGGTATCTCCCGACTGGTTTCCTAAGAACTAGTAAGAGACATGGGGGCTAAATTTGATGGTGGACTTTTTTCTAACCTTTCGTCTCTTTTACGATTAAGCACATGTGCACAACTAGTTATTATTCCTCAAATTATTGAGAGCTTCCTGTCTGGCTGGAGTATTCCTGTTTTACCGCAATCAAAATTGTAGTTATTTCAAACAATATTTAGAATTAACGCATTGCACACTTTGCATCTTTAGCGATTAGAAATTAAAATTTAATTTTCATTACACTAATCAATTGCAACTTTCATCTAGAATCATCCGTAGTTAATAAGCACTCGTTTTTTACGGACGTTTTTTCGCTTCTGCTTTTTGATCGCGGCTCAAATCACGTGCCAAGTCATTCAGCTCGTGCTGGAAAAATCCCTACCAACTGAATATTCGTGAATTTAAAACCTTCATAATTACTGTCACTTCAACATCACTGAGATTTTCTAGAGCAGTTAATTGCTCAAATACTGGCACTGGAATTTCAGATAAATGAGACATTGTCTTATAGCTGTAGATTGATTTTGATATTCGATTTTGCTTCTAATTTCCTTGTTAAATTCTGATGTTTTCACTAAACAAAAGGGGCAATCTGTACAACGCAGCTGTTGATTAGTCCAATCATAATCAGCTGGCAAGTCTTACTTCAGCTAATCAGTGAAGTTTTGGAGGGTAAGCTGTTTAAAAAACTTGACATGTAAGAACAAAATCAACTGCAATTTTACAATGAGCGTACCGCTTTTAGTTATCACCAGCATAAAAATCTAACTCAACTGAAACTTTTTTCAAATTGTTTCTTAGTATATTTTAATTAGCTTGCAAAATCTTTTATACATGTGAGAAGTTTGTTTCCGAAATGTATGAGCATTTATTTTTTCTTCCGTTAATCAGTAGTAGTAGCAACTCGGAAATACAATGTTTCAAGCCAGTATTATAATTATTGCCCCCATGAAAACACAAATATCATGAAAAACAATGTTCTTGTTTTTTAGAATTTGTAAAAAACGAAAGTACATATAGACTGACACATCAGATAGGTTCTACGTATGAAACTTTTACAACAATATGTCCAAAACCGGAAAAATTGTTAAATGGTTCAGGTGTCGTGTAGTTAGAGACATAATTATTCGTCGTGTACTTGGCCTTTTCTGAGAACTGAATTCACGTACGAGTCCGAACTCTTTAAATATGATTAAGTACAGGAATATGATTTTAAAATTAAGTTTCGGAACGACCAATTTTATTCAACACATTTTACAAAAACATTACGCAAAAAATGAATTGACAAAAGTATTAGTACGTTTCACTATTTCATTTTAGAAGTATCGATTCATGTGATTATAATGAATTTTCAAGTTTATTCTATGTGTAGAGCATTTCAGTATATTTACTTACCTGAAGATTCTAGAAAGTTCCAGTAACGAGCATAACGTAGGACAAAAAGCATCATCATTGTCATTCTCTCTCAGACGGCAAGATAGGAAGTCAAAATACCTTTTTAATTTGAGGCAAAGGATAATTGACGCTCACAAGTTTGGTAATAGTTGCTAAATAATTTCAAAATGCTTAGTGATCCCTAGATCTACCGAACAATAAACCATCAAGAAATTCAAAGAACTTGGAACGACAGCAACTTTGCCTAAGAATGGAAGACTGTAGAAAGTGTCTCCATGAGCTGCGTGTAAATTATATCGTGAGGATAATATGAACTCCAGAGTTGTGTTGAAATACTGAAATACATTTCCTAAGACTTGGATGCTCAGAGTATCAGCTTAAGCACTCGTACAATTCAACGCTCTTTAAATAAGAATAGCTTACATAGATATACACCACAACGGACGCCTCTTCATAATGCAGACCATCTTTCAGCACGCTTTAATTTGATCAAAACTTACGTAGGCAAAGAAAATTACTTTTAGAAACGAGTACTATGGAGTGATGAAACAAAATTGAGTTATTTGGAAAAAATAATGCCAACCAAATTTGGCGTATGAAAGGTGAGACATTTCTGCCGTAGAGCACAGTGCCTTCAGTCAGACATGGATATGGCTGCATGATGTTTGAGGTTGTTTCAGCTTAAATGGGTCTGGTAATTTAATTGCGATCAAATGGGAGGTTAAATCTGATGACTACATCAAGATACTGAATGGAAATCTCAAGTCATCTGTGCAAGATCTTTGCTCGGACGACAGTTTAAATTACAGCACGATAATTACCCAAAATACTCGTATACGTTTCAATTTGAGACTACATGACTGCCAAAAAATAAATTATAATTTTGCCATCACCTTCGATGAGTTCTGACCTGAATTCACTAGAAAATTCATGATGAGAATTAATAGTTCCAATACATCGTCGAGCTCCGAAAAACCTTCAAAAATTAGAACTTGTAGGCATTGAAAAATGGTATAATGTCCCAGCACATGCATGTTCCAATCTCATTGAAGACTATAAAAACCGTTTAGTAGTATTTACCAAGATGAAATGTCACATTATTGACTATTAGTATTGGTATCGAATAAAAAATGTTAATTCATTTTTGAATGATTTTCATGTTGAATTTGTTAAATTAAACATAGTGTTCTGAAAACTGAATTCCAAATTCTTATTCTTCTACTTAATAACATTAAAGAGTTTGAAATTGCACGAACAATAAATTCTAAGAAATAACTGAAAGCATTGAACATTGGTGGGTGAGGGAATTATTTCACCGCCAACTGGAATTATTTCTCCATTTTATCCAACGAAACGAGTAACCTTTTTTGTACAATACACTGATTTCTGTTCAAAACCAGTCCGACTGATGAAATTGAAGACAATGTTTAATGACAATCCGCCCTACTGACTATCGTGCACTATTAATATCAAACAGTATACGCCAATAACAACCATACAATAGACTATTAAATGAGCCACTAAATAATTTCTTTTATTGAAGTCATGTGACACACTTTTTTTCACATAAATTATGATATTCCACATTATAAAGACTTTAATACATAATGTGAGCGGCACTTGGACCTAAAATCATTTGGATGTGAGTCATCATTCAATTTCTGTGCTGCTAAACAATTTTCGAGCATCTGCCAAAGAGATAGAAAGTAATTTTCTTTCTTTACCCTATTTTTACGTATTTTTGCGACGAAATGGATCAACGTTCATAGAATATATTTTGCTAGGAATCTGTCAAATATAAATGTAATAAGACACTCTCTGAAGACTGAACAGAACGACCAATGTTCTGGTCGCGCTCGTTAAGGTTGGTGTAGAGCACACGGATGAGTGTGTCAGCAGTATGATTACTATGAAGTAAAAGCAGTAGCAGCAGTGAAGAATTTTATTCGGAACAATTTCCGCTGAGCTTCAGTATTTTTGTTTAGAAAATAGCAGTAACACAGTACTGTCGGTAGGTGATCACATTGATGTCTGACCATAACGTATTTATTGGTAGAAAGTAACTTTGCACAGATGAAGTTGATAATAATTACTCCGCTTGTTGCAGCCCATTTGTGCTTTAACCGGCGCGCTCATTAGCTCTGCTGTCATTAACGGAAGAAATTACTTAGGCTGCATGATTTTTTTGTGTCACTACGTGGGAGCAAACAACGTCAAACATCAGTGGTATGAAAAATATATATTATTATTCGACATTTTGATGAAATTAGTACTTCGCACACGAAAGATTCACATTGTAGTTTAGACATTTATTTTATAATTTCCAGGGAGACTGTATTTCGTATTCATAAATCATATCTCACAAGAGAAACAGTATGTACGATTTATACGATTATTCGAAATGACATTTGGCGTAGAATAAATAATTTTTAATTTTTATGTGTGTACGACAATTTTATTTAGTACAATTTTTTCCTATACGTACGCACTAGTAAATCTCTTTATATCACATGCCAAACAACAAGAATTTATTTTCACCTTTATTTACAACTGTAAATAAAGGTGGCTGTAAATCAATTGAGCGAACAATTGATTTATTAGGCAAAAAACGCTTCACTTCATTTCGCTTCATTAAGCATCGCGTTACACGATAATTGTGCATTGTGTGGCTTGTAATCAGAACGTACCACAAGTAATATTTATGTGTACCACAAGGTCATATGCAAGGGTACCGCAAGTCATAAAACTATTGCGTACCAAAATCCATGTGACAGTTGTGTATCGCTTGTCGTGGGATATTCGTACTTTGTGAATCATTTAACTTTGCGCACCACAAGCAATATTTATGTGTACCAAGAGTCATTTCACTATTGTGTACCTAGAGTCATTAATTATTGTGTACCTAGAGTCATTTCCCTATTGTGTACCTAGAGTCATTTCACCATTGTGTACCTAAAGTCATTAATTATTACGTAAAAATTGATGACTGCCAGTACGACTGTTACCCCTCTTTATTCCTCTTTACTCCTGAAGCCCGTGTGAGATCGAGGTGCGTGTATGTGACTGAAGTGCCTGTGCGTGATTACGGTTCCTGTACATGGTTGTTGCTATAACTTTAGACAGTGTGGGACTTGGGTGGTTGCCCAAGAATGAACCGATCGGTTCTTTCCTGTTGCCATATTCTATCCTATTCTATTCTATTCTATTCTTAGATGTCAACCGTAGTAGTTTGTTTGATTTTTAACATAGGTGTAGAACAAATACTTTATGCGGCAAATTTCCTTCTTATTCTTCCAAGCGACGTAGACCTTCTCATTGTCGTGGAAGTTTCTTTGTTAGTCCAGGAGGTGCATCAGACCCTCTCTTTTGTTTTCAATTCTGAGGGAACACTATATTTTTAAACTTATACAGGGTGCAGCAACGTATTTTCCTTTTTTCAAATCAGAACACATTTAAAAGAAGAAGTTATGTTGCCGCACCCCGTGTGCGCCCTAAACACAGGAGCTTATGGCACTGGATTGTCTCACAGCGTCTCGGGTGCGGCACCTGAAGTGAGCTTGTTGTTAACATCCACACCTATCTCATGGTAAAGAACTGTCCACCGAACCTCTGCAGTTACTATCCTTATTATATCATCAATATATTTATCAAATTTCTCTGTTTTCCTACAAACTCCAAATATTGAAAAACTGTTGGCTGTTCTGAGAGGAAAATGTTACAAGAGAACCAGTAGCGAGGGACCAAACGACTCTTTCCTGTTGCTGAATTTTATTTGAAGTGTTTTCGCTATTCATGTTTACATTATGTTGATATTCACTTCCCCAAGTGAATAATTATAATTGGACCTAATTTATGAGCTAATAGTGCGTTCATGAGTGTGTATCTGCGGATGTATTTGAGTATATGTTTTTCGAGTTTGTGACAGTGTGTGTGCTTGTTCATTTACGTGTGCATGCGTGTGCGTATATGTGCGTGCACGTATAAATGGTTGTACGTGTGTGAGAGTGTATATGTATGAATATTTGTGTGTAAGTGTGTCTAAATCCATGTGTGTGTGTCTGTGAGTGCACAAACGTGAATGTGGCCATATGTGTGCGTATCTGTCCGTCCTTGCATGCATGTGTGTACGCATAGTGCGTGTCCGTGAACTCGTACTTGATGTGTGCACTAACGTACGTGCGTGTGAATGCATGTCTGCATGTGCGTGCACATGAGTGTCTTCTCATGTGCGTGTGTTTGAGTATAATAGTGCGCATCTTAAGCAGGTATGTGCATGCGTTCGTGCGTGGGCATGTATGTCGTAATAAATGCATGCGTATACGTCTTCCCATGAGTGTGCTTGTTCCTACATGTATGTTTTTGAATTGTATGTGGAAGTACATGCATTTCCTCGTTTGAGAGAGTGCTAGTTGGTATCATTATGCGTAATGAGTGTGTGTGTGTGAGTGTGACGATGTGTATGCATGTGTGTGCATGTTCGTTTGTTTGTGCCTGTTTACGTACGTGTATGAGTGTATAAGCATATTAGTGTATTTTCGTGAGTGTGAGTGATGCAAGGGGTGAGCGTGCGAGTATCTATGCGCGTGTTTGTACGTACATATATGCTCACACGCATAGAGCACGTTCACTCACGCATGTGAAAAGCACACGCTAAGAAAAAACGCATCTCCCATACTCACACACCCATACCCATAAATATTTACGTGCACACGTCCTTACGCATACATGCACGACTGTGAAAATGTACATACCTGTACACCCACACACGCGCACCCAAGCACCCACACCTGCACACGTAGCCACTTGCACGCACACGCACCCAAGTACACGTGTGCACGCAAACACTCACACCTTGAAGTTCATTAACAAAGTTTGGGTCCACCCTAAACTTGGTCCTTGCCTAGACTTCACTCGTGAGCCGCTCGTTCGCAGTGTTTGCTCCTTCATCTTGGTGATATTTACAGTACTTGCTCCTTCATCTTGGTGATATTTACAGTACTTGCTCCTTCATCTTGGTGATACTTACAGTACTTGCCCCTTCATCTTCGTGATATTTACAGTGCTTGATCTTTCATATCGGTGTTATTTACATTGCTTGCGCTTTCATATCGGTTCCATAGAAAACAAACAAATGTTGTTCCTTTAATATTTTGGATTTCACGTTTTGGTCACTGATTAAGTTCTGCTCCACACGGAATGGGTCCGTCAATAATTTGGTCATTACTCAGTTCCAAGTAAAAGAGTGTCGCGATACGATAGTATGAATTGAATATATATTTATTTGATATCGTTAATTGCTGAGTTTATTAATATCAATATCTTTCAACCCTACATCAATCAATAAATGAATAACTTTTATACCAAACAAACATGATCGCTACGAGGCGTCCAAATCCCTCAACACATTTTTA
>VCRD01001407.1:100522-119703 GCA_006783055.1 Trinorchestia longiramus
ATGACACATGCCGTCCCGTCGAGAAAAAAACGATACATACAATTTACACATCGCCCCGATACATGACCTTATGTATATATCATGAATCTCATGACAGAGTAAAACTATTTCGGATTCACCCCAATTGTTTCAATCGCTTTGGCTCCTCAATCATAGCCTTCTCTTCCTGTGACTTCATTACCAGCCATTCTAGGTTGGCTATTTAAATGGTTTTACCAGATCTTATTCCAGGGCTAGTTGTCGTTGTCCCTATAAATGATTTAAAGAGACGTCTTCTTTTCTAGCAATGCAACAAGACATCTTCTAAAAGTGAATTCATTGTCTTGGGCTTTTTTGTAGACATGCATTTGCATGTCTACAAAAATAATGATATCTCGACCAGTAACTTTTGTAGGTATTCACAAACATCTGCTGCAGTTTAACCAGCAGTTCAAGGCCTTCAGCTAGCCTCAAAAAAGTCTCTTAATATACTCTCCTAACCGATTAGGCCACTCATTTGATTCAAAACGCTTAAGCTTCCGTTATTTAGATTTTAGGTTAAGGGTTATTTTGTCGAGACCTGGAGAAACGATGGGCAATCTGTGATTGAATAAGACAGTGTTGTCGATCATGGCCTCGCTCACCAGCTGACTTTGTAAAAACAAAGTCTAGCAGATTGTCAAACCGGGTCAAAATTATTACACATTGCCCCAAAACAGTTTTTCGTGAATGTCAAAATACACGCTACTTCTAATCTGAATTCGTTGGTTCCTCCGAGCATTGCACCACTTGTTGAACCCAGTAAGAGAAGTTAAGAACATCCACCATTATCAGTGTTGGCAGGAATACGTTCTCCAATTTTTCTGTGATATAAGTCCAAAATTTTCTCATCTCGCACGTAGACGGCCGAAAAATTACGAGGGCTAGCCTCGTGAGGTTCAATCGTACACCAAGGGATCTACAACACCATCTAAACGACTGAATGTGATGTTCAATCGATCCTGACAAACTAAGCTACACCACACTTCTTCCTGCTATGTATTCGGTCAGCCGAAAGCGCTTAAATCCTTTCATAACCCCTTCAGTATCCCGTACTTCCTTGCTGTACTGTGTTTATACTATAGAATGAATTATTGTCGTATTATCAAGAAGTTCACTTTCTCGCTGATTGTTCGTTTTTACTTTTTATGGTCCAAGCTCAAGTCTCCGATTTAGCAATTCAGAATGGTGCTGTAGGGATTATTGCTCACCAGTTTGTTCGACAGGTACAGAACGGGACTTCGGTGCTAAAGGTCTGTTCTCTCCGGTCCCCCAATGTTTCTAAATGCTCTTGCTATGTTTGCATCAACGGGTAAAACTTTAAGAAACAGGTCATGTCCTCTAAGGAAACACTTCTGAGAACATTCAGGTTGGGTCGGGGATTAGCTAGTTGGAGGATTTTAAAATCAGGCTTCAAATACTATCTTCATAAGTCGTATAGATAAACAATACGAAGTCTTTGCCTGTCTCTCTAATTTATTATTCGGTCTACATAGTAATGCAAGATGTGAGACTCACATGCTAAGAGAGTTTTGGTGTGACTGTTAAAATAATATCTGAGTCTAGGCTACATCAATAATGTTTTATTGCCTGAGAGAGGCTCATCAGACACTAGGCGATAGCCCTAGAGATAATGTATTGTCCCATGACGTAAGGAAGCGTATAATCGGAGGTCATAGGCTTGTAATCGGAGACCAGAGGTGCGTAACGCGGCACCATAAAAGCCTAACTCAGATCTTCCTCGCTAGTTCCGTACGTACAGTAGCGAGCAAAAAGATCAGAACGAGGATAAGAAAAAGTCTAAATCTGATATAACTTTTACTACAAAGTATAATGGAACCTGTCAATATAGGACAATAAGGCGATCAACGTCAATTAAATCAATTGAAATATAGAGTTCGCTCAATCAATATTGAACAAGTTATGGTACTATATACATAGCACTTGAGAAAAATAGGTGATCATAATGATCAGAGCGATTAACAAAATTACACTAATTTCATTGTTATTACTCATCAAAACAGAAATTCGCTTACACATTTATCAATACTTGGAGAGTAGTCCTTTACTTTCAATAACAGCAAATGTCTTTTGCTACAAGAGTGTATTAAATTTTAGCAATCATCGACAGATATTTTCTTCCATTCTTCTTTCAAAATTTTCCATAGTTCATTGACATTTCTGGAATTCTTTGTCTTAGATCCTCCATTAGATACCTTCCCTCGTAAAGATCATTAATTTACTTTGTATTTTCTCCATTACCATTTTCTACGTGAATCGTTTAGTTACCAACAATTATTTTCTTCATTTGTATTTATTTTTGATTCTCATGGACAAATTTGCTAGAAAGAGCACCTCAGAATGATACTACTTGAGCAAACATGTACCTCCTAATTTTCACCGTGCTTCTCTTTGTCTGCTGCACATCATTCACCATTTAACGGTCTGTGACGGTAGAAAAGCAGGGAAATCTCAGATGACGTCAAACCCACACGATTTTAATCAAGGAGATTGTGGGACAACTATTAATCTAGCTTCTATGTACACCTTCCCAACTCAATTTAGATGACGTACACTAGTGGTTCAATGACCCAAACACTTGATGGCGTTTTAATGACGTACAATGAGGGATAGTTCCATCATAACACTCATACCCTTGCTGGTCTTTGATTCGATGGATTGCTGGTCATCGACCTAACCTAACCTTACCAAATGCCTCTCACACTTTTCCTTCATCTTATCCTTTGTATTTTTCTAAAACCTAAGTTTATTCTGAGAATAAATGTAAACCTTCTAGTCATAACATTTTGTCGTAGAGTTTTCGATAAGTTTTCTATTGGATTCATGTCTGGATTCTGAGCAGGCCAGTTCATAACCTCTACTCATTGATCATTTTGATAATTCATAACCACCTTTGCCTTGTGGCAAGGAGCATTATCCTGCATAAATATAGGATTCTTAAATCCAGAATTTTGTAACACTGGTACAACATGTTGTTGTAATAAATTCTTGTACACAGCGACATTAACTTTAGCGTTTAAACGTACAAGGGATGATGTGCCCTGGCCTGGTATCATACCGAATACCATCACGCTACCTCTACCAAATTTCACAGTTTTCTTTACACAGTTTGAATTTAAACTTCGACCAATTCTTCTTCTTAGAAATTGTTTACCATCACTGACAATTACATTAAATTTAGATTCACCACAAAAAATACTTTTTGCCCATCGCCTTCTGACCAAATGACATGCGTTTTTGCAAATGACGATTTTGCTGCCTGGTTCTTCCTACTTATCAGTATTTTTTCCGATGAGATCTTGCGTATAGACCTATTTCATACAATCATCTGGACACAGTTTGCCGTGAAACATTTGTGTCACCTTCAATTTGGCGAGAAATCTTACCCGCAGTCAGAAAACGGTCTGTCTGTAGTGCTGGGCGTTGCATACCTCTGTCCTCTCATTGTGTAGTCTTGCTTGTCTACCCGGCTTCTTTGTATAATATTAGTTAGCCTACCAGTTTCATTATAAAGTTTCAGAATTCGACCCACAACACTTTTAAAACGCTTCATCAGTTAACCAATTTGTTCAATTGTCTGATTTTTCTTGCGTAATTTTTGATTTAACAGCTGCATCAACTTCCATTCGTTTGGCTATGGCAGTGAAAAAAAATTACTTGTACGAATTTAAATGTAACAAATCAAACTACTCCCTACAAGACCGTTATAAACATCATGCAATGGCCCTCTGCAAAAAAATTAAGAAAATCAAACGAAAGCATAAGATATCTTGGATGCAGTTGGGTGGTGAGATGTAGTATTTCCATTTTTTCTGTTATTCTTTTGGTTTTAATTAATGGTTGCAACTTTTCTTTGATGTGTGATACATAATGGAACCACCACCGCTGTTACTGTACAAAGGTTTGTCGACATTGTGGTAAGCGTATCCTTTAAATGATATTTTCGCTGGGAGATGTCCTCCATTTAGATTTATTTATGTTTCATACGTTGACACGATGGCTAGTATTTCCTGTATTTTCGTTAAGATACTTCGTACGTTGCCAACCAACATCTTTAGTTGTCTTATATTTTGATCAGTATTGTCAATTTCTGTATGCTCCCCTGTGCCGCGTTCATTTTCTTGATCGAACGCCTCGGGTGGTTGATTCTTATTTCCCCTTGCTCACACTTGATCTCTGAAGTCTGTATTTCATCTTGAGATGGGTTAATATCTGTTGCATATGGATTCATATCTGTAACATTCATTTCATTGCTGTGTTGGTGGTGTGATGGTACCTTTTTACTCAAGCTCTCCCTATCATTGTCTTCATGCTGCCGAGAGTTTTGTGACTTTGCAAGTGTTTCTTGCAGTGTCAGAGATGCCTACTGCAGAAGTGAGTTCAAGCATTGCCGTCGTGTCTGGTGCAATGTTCGTTTTCCTGGTGCTATGTAGTGTTGAGTGAATTATGTGATCGTAGTTTGGATATATAAGAACGTCTTATTGTCGAACTCTTTATTTCTCCCCCGTGTCATCGAAGAACGTCTAATTCTGTGTGGGAACATTATAGACGTCCGAAGTCTGTGATGCATTTCCTTGTTGGTGCTTTGTATGGACTTTTAAATGTCTACCGAATTTTGTATACTGCCAATTTGTTCTTCTTTAGTGAAGAAGGCCAACCCATTTGTAATTGTGACATCAAACTTATTTCCAAAGTAAGTTATTTTGCCTGAGACCTCCAAACTTCTGAATATTGGCAATAGTGTCTGACTTGAGGTTCTTGAGGTTGGTGGGTGAGCAAATAGTTTCCTCTCTAACTGTATCAACATTTTTCCTTTCATTACTTCATAGGCCTTACAGTTTAAAAACATGGCTTCATTACTTTCAAACATCACCAACTCGTTCTATTTGCTGCTTGGTTTGTGGAGCTTAATTATAGGCCAAGCTGGCTCTGCTGGAGAGACTGACCTGTTCACGCTGCACTTCCAAGGTGGCCTGTGCTCTTCGTACATCAACGCTGGACTTCTTGTACGAAACGTAGTTCAGGTAAGTCTTAATATTTTTGCGCACGAGCACAGATCATGCAGGAGTTCTCTTAAGAATAGTCGGACAAAAGATCATCTTATAGGAGTATCTTCAGTGCGTTTTAGGTCAATACCCAAAAATAGTTCGAGCTTGTACAATAAAATGAATATTCTGTAGCGGACGTTGATATTTAAAAATTGATAGAAGTGGTTAAACTTTTTCAAACCTTGATATGAGATGCAAAATATGATTATGTAAGTAAAGTATATGTATACTGTCTGTGAGAATTTGGCACACGACAGGGCGCTTTATATTAGGAATTGATGTGAATTTGTTCCATCATAAGAAGGCTGAACACATATTCACAACCCAGAATGAAGGCACGCTCACAAGTGAGACGGATTTTTGTACAAATGTTGACTCACGTGTTGGGCTAAATTAGTACTTAAAGAATATACGGTTAGCTCAACGTATTTTAATGCACCAATATTAGATTCACAAATTTGTAAAGATAACTTTAGAATGAGCGGCTGGTCATTCTTCTTATGAAATTGTTTACAATATTTTATCGTTTTATATTGTGTGCGTGGATCCTAGAATATTATGTACATTAGAGTTTGTGCAAATCCTTCGTTACCTTCATTGTGTATGAGAGAATGGGAGCAATATACATGTATATACGAGTAAATAAATTTAACGAAACTCCAAATGATTTATGGGTGATGAATTTTTACTCGTAAAATTTCTTAACTTGTGCTTAGCAACTTAGAATACGAGGCTCTGTACCACGAAAATATTTAATAAAAAGAGAAATTTCCAATAGTTCTCATAAATTTCCAAAAAGACGGTTTGGGTCACAAAAAATGAAACTGTTGATCACCAACGTACCGTGCATCTATTTCAGACGAGCCAAGTGAAATTTTTTACTACTGAAAATACATTGAAAAAAAGGTTATGTATTATATCGTGAAAAAAGTATTATGAATCACGTAATAAAAGCACGATTTACAATGAATGTTGTTGTGTTGTTCGTGGAACTGAATCTCAGGTCCTTACAAAATGATTCAATTTTTTCTCATTTGACAACTTATTCGAGCTGTTTAACGCGAATGAATGAAAAACCATAAAGAAAACATGAAATAGATAAAAATATAAAATTAAGTACAAACAAGGACTCTTATGTATTATATATATTTGCATACATATACGTATATATATATATATATATATATATATATATATATATATATATATATATATATATATATATGTATGTATATATAACATCCATCATATGTGTCTATGCAATGACGCTAGTATTTCCATAACAAACTTTTTTCAATATTTGCCAACTTCGTGCGTTCGATCTAGGTAAGCAGTAATAAATCCCTCAGTAAATATGTGCTTAACAGGTTAATTATATAGGACTCAAAAGGGCAACAAAATATACCAAACAAACTTCAACTTGGGGCAACAACATTTGGTCAAACTGAAACTAAAATACAGGCGTTATTTTGAACACGCCAATGTTATGACATTGGTTCAGGAAACGGTAATGGAGTTTCTAGAAGCTCGCAGAAACGTCTACAAACAAATATTATGCCTACGTACGATATATGTAATTACTACAGTCAATGCCTACTCAGATTTCTCGGAAACAATACCACACTGAGTTAGTGCAACATCAAAAGTCAAAAAACTTCCCCAAGTCATTTGAATCTGATAGTTGAACTTGGTAGTGAACGGGTAACTAATCTGCATATTGCTGAGCTTATTGAAGTGCTGCATTCCACTGACATGGCAATAATTCAAGAGTATATTGGAACTGGGACGACCTCTTACTTCGCCAGGTTACAGGCCCGTCTCAACGCTACGTGCTGCGCAAGGGGATGAATTAGCCTATTACCACGATACTGACATATAGAATTTGGAGTCACGAAGAGCTCGTGAGTAAAAAACTTCTTATTTACTATTATATCGAAGTAATACACATGTCATCACTCGGCAAAAAATCCAGCTTCCTACAACGAAAGCTGTAAAGAGCCTTCCAACTTACTCTCCTCAACATACATCTTAATTAAGGAATCGTATATTGAAAGCAGACAGTCCAATGAAAGTAATACGGATCTTTTCGGCTGAAACGAAGCTGGTCATGTTATGAGGAAGGCAACGATAGCCTAAGATCCCTGCTGTCAAGCAAGAAATAAGCAGCATTATGGTCTGGGATTTTGTGCACCTCACGGCGCAGAACTCCAGATCCATGATTGGCGGTGTCAGTAGGTGGATCCGTCTTTCTTGCACGCAATTTCTTCTTCATTCTTTTGATCGGTCGTTTCCGTTTAAATTTTCAGTGTGCAATCCCTTCTACCCTACAACCGGTAAGAGACTTATAGTGCTGCAGATTAGGTAGCTTTGTGATATTGAAGCTTAGGTTTGTGATATTTGTTTATTCTTTATTACAGAAACTGTTTTTTTCTTCTCATCAGGCCTGACCTCTTCGGCAGCACCTTTACCCGTGTTAGTTCAGCATAGATTAGATAGCCTAGAAAGTTAGGTAGTTATCGGCATAGTTTAGATAGAACAGGAAGCTTCATGGGCAGCTATAGTTCGTCCGATGTTTAGTAACGCGCTTTCGGGGCCGGCTAATCATAGTTTCTGGTTCTGCAGAATCTGACTGTTCTCTCACTAGCAAGCCTTCTGATATTTTGATTTGTTCATTAAGTAGGAAATCTTCCAGCATTCTATTTTGGTTTTGTACATTGTGATTTATTATTGTTATTAAATTATATAAAGATTATTTATTCTTCTTCTTTAAATAACGGTCGGGCAAGTGTCTAAAGCCATTCCCTGATAGAACCTGCTAAAATTTATTATGCCCTTATAGGCAGAAGGATTGTGCTATGTATATGAAAATGCCTGGTAAGAAACTGTTCCCAAGGAAGAAAAATTCTACCACTCACGCCAATGGATGTTCCAGCAAGAAATGCATTCGAAACATTCGACGAAATTAACAAATTAATAATAGTTCAAGAACACGAAAATAAGTAACCCCTCTTGGCTTAGTCAATCAGCTATCTATCCAATTGAGAAACCGTGTTGAATAGTAAAAGCCACTATTGTACACGCATGAAGGACTTTAGGAAACTTGCATCTTTGAAGACCATTTACGTGGGACAGTGGGGTAAAATACCCCAAACAGACTGTCATAACCTAGCTTTCAGTGATAATAACTGTCTTCGTGATGGCATTGCAAACAGGGTTTTGAAACCAAATGTTACTCCTGTTAGTTTAAGTCAAATACTTTTTTCCCACATGGAATTTATCTCGTGGATTCAATTGCTGCAAAAAAAGACTAGGTGGTTCTGTGTATTACCCTGTTATATGTATGCAGGTCACGTTACGTATTGCTCCTTACACAAAAAACAACATGAAATTTTTGATATACGACAAAAATTGTTAACATATATAATACGATTATTAGAGTCCGAGGAGTGTACGATTGTAAATAAATATTGTTAATTTATACGAGTATTTACTATTCACAGAATGACCTAAAATTTACCCACCTTGATACGTTGCAGTGTGCATCACATGCGTCTATCAGAGGAGCTACGGCGTTCAGCTTCTGTCCGTCTGAGAGTGAGAACTGCTTCGTCTCCCCACCTACGTACCCTCATGGAGCCTGGAACACAAGTCAACCTCAGTGCTCTCTGTTCTCTACCCTTGTGCCTCGGCCTTCTATTGTTCCTCAACCTAATGTGAGTTCAAGCATTTGAACACACTGGTGAAATTCTGTTCTTATTAGCAGTTTTCTAGGACACAATATTGTACTTAAAATAAAGTTCATTTTAATTACCATATTGTACTGCATGTGCTTGGTGAACGGAAGAAAAACAAATATCATTAGAAATCGTTCACTTTTTTTACCCTAAAAGCTCGGAAAAAAACTTTATACGTTTGGATGCTAATTCTTCATTACTGTAACAATTGTAATCAAATGAAAAAGTATACCTAAAATGCTAACTTGCATTCAATTATTAAAGGGATTGATTTATCCTAATGTGTTTGTTTGATCACGTTATATCAGTGGTAGCTTGACAATATGAGAATGACATTCTCAATGAGTCTGACTTTGATTAGAATTCGTGACCTTATTACGTAAGCACTAACTGGATGTCTTTTTTTCAACTGTAGCTCGTATACGTGTATATTTATAAACAGATGAACTTATATTGAACTGACACAAAACTTGTAAACCAACACTCAATCTATGTTTCTTTATTTCCATGTGAGCCATCATCGTTAGGCAATGAATACATTGTCAGAAAACTCTAACGTCCCAGTAAATTATCTCACTGGCTCAAATTCATATTTGTACGCATTAGGGCACAAAACGCTTCGTTTTGAGTGGAAAAAAAGCTACCCAGGGAGATGTAGAGTATCTTGAGGCCCAAAATTACTGCACCTCCGAAGGCTACCAGTTCGCAGTGATCTCTTCAGCCGCTGAAGCCCAGCTGCTCAATGACCAACTTGGCTCAGGTGAGATTTTTGAATTAAAAGTGGTTTTCCATGACTTCATTCTAGCCCTACACAATCATTGGTTGGCACTCGTCAACATTACAGTAATTTAGCTTCATTAAAATATGACTTCATTGGTATAATTTTAATTATGTACTTAGAGATCGGGCGACAGCATTATTCAATTATCCAATTCCCTTGAGCGAATAGTTTTGCGATATCCATAGGTTTCTTGTGTTTATAAGTAGTTATACCAATAAAATAACTGTTTACTCAGACAAATCCTCTTTTTAACTGGGTGAAAAGGAATGGTATGATACTTTGCATAAAATGCAGCTAGAGTGTTAAACTACCCAGAGTTTAAATTCACAGACAGGAATCATCCCACTGGAAAGTACTTGAAGCAATCAAATTTAAACGTTTCCGGAGAAAGGAAGCTATTGCTGAACTCAAAGTAAGTAAAGATTGAAAATTAACAGGATTAACAAAACTACTAAACGAATATTTTTCTGAAAATATTTACAAGGTAGGTGAAACCAGATTATATTACAAAGCCATACCTGATGAATCCTTAGTTTACAGAGACGAAAATGTATTGGCTCAAAGAAAACTATGTATCACAGTAGTGTTATGTCTTGCGAACAGGTTTAGAGCTGATAAAAGAAAACTGTTGGTAATTGGCAAATCAGCTGGGCCGTGTTGGAAAATGTTGACTCCTTCAGGTTTCATTTGTTCTAATTTTGAGTTGTTTACTGTTGTCAGAGCATTAATGAACAACAACCAGTTGCCACAATATGATTTTCCTAATTGAAACTGTGTAAAAAACGTGTGATAGCCAACGCATTAGCACAGATTTCCCAAAATTTGTTAATTTCATTTAATGTAGCCAGCCAGTTATCACGATTAAAAGCGTAGATCTCGATGTGAACGGATTATACGAAATCGACTGTATTTTTTCCTGTCAATCAGCGTACCAATTTTTGCCCACTGCCGTAGCCCACAGATTACAACAGCGTTTTTCAACCCTTGATGGCCCATGAAAGGCCCCACACACCCACACACACACTCTGAGTCGCTTAACACTAGTGGCCCCCTGCCTACCAGCGAATTAAGTAAAGTATTCGTAATTTTTCGGCAGTAGCTCGTGATGCCTGGTTCAGAAACGCTGAGTTACACTCTCATGGACCCGTCAGTGATGCATCAACAGACAGTGGCTTGGAATTTCTGTATTGTACCCAAAGACATGCACCAGTTTATGTATTGGGTTTACAGTATTGGCCCATATGGAACACGTATTAGATACGGACGCCAAATCATCTCTAGGATGTAAAAAACTCCCTGCGGAAGATATCATTGTACCATAAATAGGTGTCCTTTAAAGATCTGTATCCGCATCCTATTCCCAATTTTTGCCCAGTTATAACTTTCCCAGCTGATTCTCTTCACAAAAAATCTGTTGAGCTTGTGTTTTTATGCGGATTAAAACTAGAAGTAACATGCTGATTCTAAAATTGCAGTCAGTTTTGCTCTACGACGTTAAGTTTTTTCTTCACAGCCTACCCTCCAGACGTACAAAATTCCACCGATTTACCGTAGTAAGACCGTCGACAGCTATATGGTCACTTGTTTGTGCACTCACAATTGATACAGTGCAGTAAGAGGTGCATGGAGCTTTCAATAGGTCAGTACTATCAATATCTGCAAACAGGAAGCTAGCATAATAGGAATTAGAAGAATTTATGCTGAATCATTTGGGCGTATCAAAAAGGTTGCAGATATCCTAGTATCATGACTGGATGAAAAAAACTTACTTCAATAAGGAGTGGAAACATACTTTTAAACTAGAGAAAATACATTTATGCAGTACTTTGGATCTGGTAGCTGCTTTGTGTTTCACTATAACATTGCTGGTTTACTGAAGGAACTAGGGCTTTCAATCTACATTCTTAATGAATTGCTAATATTTATTGATAGCTCAATGGAGAGTTTGAAATGTATCCTACACAATGGCAATTTATTTGGTACAGTCCTTTTTGAGCATTCTATCTGTCTTCATGAAAAACATGGAGATGTAAAGCGAATCATTAAGCTCTTGCAATATGACGAACATAATTGAATCATCTGAGTTAACCTTACAATGGTGTGTTGCTTTTTTAGTCAGGAACGTGGGAAATCCAAGTATCCTTGCTTTCACTGTATGTGAGATAGCAGATCTCGAGAGAAGTGTTGTGAATCGCCGGTCGATTCGCTACAAACGAATCCAGTGATGAGGCTAAATTTCTGTTACGAGCGGAAGTTCCAAGTCGACCATTGAGCAAACATGATAACGGAAGTGAATACAGCGCAAGACGAGGCTAGCGCCCGGAAGTGCCACATCGTTCAATGAGCGGTCTCGCTCAGGGAGCAGGGTCCTGCCAACCGTCTTATACACGGAGGTTGAAATGCTGTTTGAGAACACTCTTTACCAAGCTCTTCTGAAGTCGACATCTACACCAAGGACTCTCATCACCTGGAGAACTCAACACACAGCCAACAGCAGACCAAAGAAAGAAAAAATCAGCCATCCTGTTTACGGACAGGATAGTGCGTAAACAACCCATGCACTAACAGGAACTGAACGCGCTTCAAATCTACAAGTCCCGGCGCTATACCAGTAAGATGTCAGTACACCAGTACTCAACGTCAAAACGTACGCAGCAAAGAAAGAAGAAACAATAATTGACAGAATTTTCAAATGCTTATTCATAAATATTAAACTCATCCTGCCTTTAATTGCGTTTCCTACTATTGGGTTCCTCGATGGTCCCTTATTCCCTCAGGCGCTCACTCCTAGTAAGACAAAAGATAAAGATATTCTATGTCTGCTCGGAGATAAAAGATGTCTGAGGGTTGAGACTGAAGAGTGATATGATAGAGATCACAATAGAATCATTGGGTTGAGACTAATTGGTTACCAGGATCTGATCTTAAACCAGGAGATCCCAACATTCCACATGAGCTACTCGTTGACAAGAAGAAATAATATTACTACCTTTACACATAAAACTAAGTCTCATAATGCAGTTTATAAAAGCATTTCTTACTGATAGTGACTGTTTTCAGTACATCATCTTGCAATTTTTTGTACTGTCTATCGACAAAATCAAGGTCATTGCGGTTGATGGTCCACAAGTTCGTCAGCTCATCAAAAATGAACAGTTCATCGAGACTATGTCCAACCTTGCTTAGTTATCATTCAAAAACTTTCTAGAAAACACACGTGCTAATAATGGCACAAAAATTGTTCAGAAACTATTGAAAAGCTACATACAAGGCGCTTGGTTACAACATGAGTATTAAACTACAATTTCTGCATAGGCATTTTGCCAAGTTTCCGGGAAATCTTGGTACTGTTAGCAACGAGCAAGGTGAACGATTTTAACTAAGATTTGAAGGTTATGGAAGAACCTTATCTGCATAGATGATGTGCACGTATATATGAAGGCTGATTGTTGTTGGAGCATCAAACAAGATTGTCGTCAAGTTGAACACCCTAAAAAGAGCTGTGAACGTAAAATTTTACCTTAACTACTTACACACATTTAGACCTACAGTAGCCACATCCTTTGTAAAAACATAATAGTGTTAATAATCATTGCAGTCATACCTGTTCCTTTCATATTTTATTCTTTACCAGTATTTGGAAATTGTTATAACACCAGCACATATCTGTTAGGTGGGGAATTTCTCATGTTTTTTAGGAAAATGGGGATCCTATACTTAACAAATTTAGCGTTAAGGAGAAAAACTGAGATCACTTCTGGATACCGCCCCCAATATTAGTTAAAACCAGCTGTCTGACAAAACTCAACAAAAATTTAGTTCTCCAGTGCTATCAGGTACATTCACGACATTAAACTCGTCAGTGAATAATTTTCCACAGTTTAACGAATGATCAACTAACCCGAAGGCTTCTCTCAGTAATGAAGTGGGCAATTTGTCCATGCCACACAATAACACATGTGTTGCGATTCGTATCATTTACGACATGTCTCTTTGTTTTTAATTGATTGATTATTCAATGTATATAAAAGAGAAAAGTTTTCTGCCTACTTTTAATTGCCCAATGATTGATTGTAGATGAGTTCTTTTCTCTCTCATTATTTACGTAATCTTTTTGTTTCAGTGCATGGTTTTTCTGCATGCTGCCTTCCGTTATATTTCAATTAATACTTGTAATTAACGCAATTAATAAATGCAAGAAACATACATAATCACACTAGAGGGACTCTAATCCTGTGAATACATGAAATGGTAAAAAGTTCCCGATATTTCTTTTCGATGGCAAAATGAGAGGACAATAATACACATGTAGCGATACGTGTTAGAAATAGGTGAGGTTCATCTGTTAGTTATTGATTGATTGGTTAAATTATATAAAAAAGGTATAAATTTATTCTCTGCCTACTTTTAATTGCATAATGACTGAGTGTTGATGAGTTCTTTTCTCTCTCGTAACTTACGTGATCTTGGTTTCAATGCATGGTTTTTCAGAATGCTGTCCTTCCGCTATATTTCAATTAATACTTGTAAATGACATAATTAATTAAATACAACAAACATATGTTATCGCACTAGAGGGACTTTAATCCTTTGAATACATAACATGGTAAAAAGTGTTCTAAACACTCCTTTTCAACGGCAGGATGAGTGGTAATGATACATGTAAAAAGATTTAATACATGTTATTCTAAATATCACGGGATGGGAAACGTAAGTTACTTACCACATTTTGGCATGTAAACCACAACATGATGTTCTATTAAACAGTGCACTATTAATAGATCAATTGCATACTTAAGAGTTGAATAATTAAATGTGCACACGGAACAATTTAGTTAAATCAATGGGCATTCACATCAGATTTCAAAATCTACCCTGTCGCTAACCTCGATCTCATTGACAGCATCAATATTAGAACTCGTCCATTAGTTGATCTTTTAGTCAATCTAGTTAATTATCCCTAATATCTGATGCATGTAGACTACCCAGTGAGAAGGTTACTCCTTTCTTTTTCAATAAAGTGTGGGTTTGAGAGAAAATCAAATCACTTCTAAGAATTTTTAACCCATGTCTGGTTTGTTTTTATTTTTGTTTTTTCGATTGTCTGGACACCTTTCGTAGACTCAGCCCTATATTGAACAAGAAAGGTCTGAAACTTCTGCAGAAATTTCATAATTACAGAGAAACTTTTGATTGTTATAACATGTACCTCTATATTGTAAACCATAAAAATTATTCATGAATACAGAGTGTATTAGTACATTTCAAGTCAACATTTTCACGTACTCCTAAAATTAAAGAAACAGTAAGTATTTATATAATATGGGATTTAATATCTTAGTTCATACGAATTTATTATTTATGCTTCAGAAATCAGAGCTACATGCACATATTACTGCTTCGCCTGGGTGTACCTGCTGCCCACCCTGCACTGGCACGACGGCAGCCTATTCAACCAGTGTGAGGTGACCATCTCGAATCCTTCAGATCCTGCTGATTGTTTCATCGTGAATTGGGAGGGAGTGAACGTACTCAAGATGAGCTGCAAGATTGACACATTACCAGTGGTTTGCCAAGTTTTTAAATGAGGACATCGCTACTACAGACTGTTTGCTTGGTGGACAAGACATGAATTTTGATTTTTTTCCATATACCATGACGACTCCAGCATGGAATTCTATAAGATTTTACTCAGAATTTCAAATGAATAATCATCACCAGGAACTACTGGAACAAAGTAATAATTTGAATTTTTAAGGTATACATGCTACTTAATAGGCAAAAAAATCTCTAAAAATATACTTCTTCTTGCCCATGCTATAATAAATTTATAAATATCCTAAATAACATACTAAAATTCGGTTGGTAGTTTGTGTTAACCAATGTACTCATCCATTCCTTTAAAAAATAATGAAATAGCTTTCCTTAATGGAATATATTACATCCCATCTTCGTTCTCACCCAATGTTTGTATGTTGTCGAATACGTGATGCCTGAGGCTTAAAATATTTTCAGTAGGATTTTTCTTTACATATTAATTATCCTAAAGTATGAAAATTTTATTTAGAATATAAATTAACATTAAATAAATCTATTCCAGCAAGTATGAGAAGAAATTACCGCCTTTCAAATTGATCATAATCTCCAAACTAACGCTCATTGCGCAAATATTTGTCACTTCGACTACCCCATGATCAACCACTTGAATAGATTTTTAAAAAAATGCTTTGCTCTGTAAGATAGACTAATTGAAAAGTCGATTGGGTTATTGTCCACAGTTGAGAGAAGCCACACTTTCTTGTATTTCTGGGATTCTAGGTTATATTTTTCTTCTAATGTTGTCATGAAATTCTACGCATTTGTAATTTTTCTGTCATCAATGAAGCTCAAGGAGGTTATATATTAGTAACAACGGAAGTTCACGCGATGACTCCAGCAAGTATATACGAAGGTTATTTTTCAACCTCCGATGAGCTATAAAAAAGGAAATTAACATAGCATAATAACTTTATCATCAAAAGTACTGCTAGGTATAACTTATTTCTCTACATAATCTTCAAAACAGTTAAAAACCGATTGGCCAAGGTACTGACAATTGAGCATAGCCGCAACGATCGATGCTCCCGCCATATGTGAGAGACGAAGTGTAATCCGTTTTGTGCTAGCAGAAGGACGTAGTGCTACTGAAATTCATCATAAAATGAGCAAAGTATACGGTAATAACTTTATGAGTAAGGGTAGTGTACGGTAATGGTGCAGAAAATTTAAAGAAGAATGTCCATCAAGAAAGTGAACAAGGGTGCAAGTAGTGGTGGACTTACGCCCTTCTATTAGGTATGAAATGATAGTATTATTATATAAGTAAAATGAAAATTTTAGAAGTAGTTCGAATACTGTAAGTCTACATTCAGTGAAGATTAAAAAAAATTATTAACATTTTTTTTTTAAGACTCAGAAGTTATAATATTTGTTCTCTAATTTTGGACGCGACTGTAATTACTGTGTACATGAATCATATAATTGCCCAGTACTGTTAGTCACGTAATTCTGGTGTTCCATATATCATATTATAGTGTACCTCGAATTGTATCATTAATGTATTCTACGAGCCATGTTTTTGCGTACCACGTAGCATAGCACGTAGTGTACTTCACGAGTTGTGTACGTTCTGTGTACCTTCAGTCATGTAATAGTTGTGCATCGTTCATTATGTAATAATTTCGTCTTGAGACGAATAATTATTGAGCACCACGAGTCGTATTTTTGCATACCGAGAGTAATATAACTATTGTGTAGCACGAATTATAAAGTAATCGTGCTATGTGAGCTAGGTAATTATTGTGTAAAATTTATGACTGTTAGCTGGACCGTTAACTTTCCTTCTCCTATCATACTATTCTACAGTAGTCTCAAGAATGAAAAATAAACACTACATGAAAAAATAATAGAAATCAACGAGAAAAATTTGCATACAGATTCTCAATCCATTACTGTAAACTAGTGGAGAATTTAAGTAGCAGGGTCAACCCAGAAAATTGAAGAATGCAGTGTAGCATTCATGCAGGAAAACTCGTGGAACCAGAAGATTGTTTGCTGAATAAGGTCTTCTGTAACCTCTCATTCTACTTTTTCATAACCGTGTGGTGAACCGCTTAGCTCACACTACAAACTCTATCTCGTAACAATAGCATACGGTAAGCTGCTGCCTCAAGACAGCCATTGAGCAAACATGACAGAAAATTTAAGTACAATTTATACGAAGATCTACTCCGTAGCTTTATCGGAAAGCGAGCAGGCACTGCGTCGACCAGTCGGCGGGCTAGCTGAGGCAACTCAGCCTAGTCGAACACCTAGCGAACGACCAGGTTGGTGCCGTTGGGCACTCTCTACCAAACACTTTCAAAGCCAACAACTCACCAACAAGCACTTATGAAGTCAATAACACCAACAAGACCTCTCTCCGCCCGAAAAACTTCACTCGTAGCTAACACCAAAGCGAAAGAAAAAAAGGCCAGTAATCATGTCGGTGGACAGGATGCTCGCGAACAACTTACGCGCTACCAAAAACTGTAAACGGTCTAACTCCGTACGTTCAGGCGTTCTACCGGTAACATGTCAGTACGCCAGTACTCTAAGTCATAACTAAGACGTTAGTGGAATCATCAGCGTATAGAATATTCAAGTACTTAATTACCAAATATTATATTGAACTCATCCTTTAATTGCATTTTCTCTTGTTGGGTTCCTAGACGGTTCTTTGATCTCTCAGACGCTTATTCTGAGTGAGACAAAAGACAAAAATATTCAATGTCTGCTAAAAGATAAAAGATATCTGAGAGTTGGGATATCTGAAGAGTGATGGTGATATTGTTGAGTGGCTATATTCTACAGTAGTTAATCTACAAAATCAGACCAAGAACACATTGGTATGTACGTAATTATCTTGAGAGAATTTCAATTTTGCAAACTTTGCATGTTGAGATATCTGAGATATCTGAGAGTTGGGATATCTGAAGAGTGATAGTAATATTGTCTTGTGGCTATATTTTTTTTAATAGCTAGCCTACTAAATCAGACCAAGAACACATTGATATGTACGTAATTAATTATCTTGTAAGAATTTCAATTTTTCAAACTTTGTATGGTGAGTACTCAAAAATTGTTTTTGGCATATTCGCCCTTGTGGCACACAACGTCTCATATCAGTTTCAATATTATTTGTAACTACCGAATGCTTGAATTTCTTTAATTACTATTACTCATCTCCAAACTGCTTTACAGTATATCACCAATCCAACAATGAAAACTCAAACCTCGTAAGAACCAAAAAATTGTTAATGTTCACTTCTACAGCGACAAGATACTAAGAGGAGGTGATATTGAATAAAATTGCACAACTCTTGATATGTTAATCTTCATCGTAACTTCATTTTGACTTGTTATATTATATATTAGGTTGTTACAAAAATAATGATCGATTTCAGAAGCATGCATTTAATCCTTGGTAAATGAACAATAGAGATGTTAAACTTAGTCAAAATATGAACCCTGAGCAGCTATACAGCTCTGCCATCGGACTACGAGATTATTTATCCCTTCTTGAGAAAAAGTTAACAGCTATGATGCAACAAAATCTTTGAAGGTCGTTTCCACCTCTTGTTTACACCTAAAAGTTTTACCTCCCAAAAATGTCCTTAAGTGCTTGAATAAATGATAATCAGTAGGTGAAAGATCTGAAGAATATGGAGGATATGGTAAAGTCTCGTATCCCAGTTTTGTGAGTTTCTGGACGGTCATTCTTGCAACATGTGGTCGCGCGTTATCGTGGAGCAGAATTGGACCACCTCGATTCACTAATGCCGGTCTCTTTTCGCTCAATCGAGCATGCATAACAGCGAGATTATTGCAGTATCTCTCTGCATTAATGGTCTCATTGACTCCCAAAAAAACTGTAGCGAATAACACCTATTGCAGACCACCAGACAGTCACCATAATCTTTTTCTGGTGCAACATTGGCTTTGGGAAGTGTTTAGGGGGCTCATCACGATCGAGCCATTGACCTGATCGTTTACGGTTAT
>VCRD01001407.1:119830-141242 GCA_006783055.1 Trinorchestia longiramus
ATCCTTCAAAATTATGTTCTGTCTGAAAAGAAGTTACAAAATATTAATGAGCACACATTAATTGTTATGCATGCCAAGGTTCATCGAAAATAAACTAAAACAGTTTTGTTAAAATTACTTTTCAAACCCCAGACCTTCGAGCGGCCATTATTTTTGTAACAACCTAATATTAGCATAAAATTTAACTATCCCCTCGTATCAGCGTAATAGGTAAGTGTAGATAAAAAGAAGCCCTCTCGCAATTTTAAGTCGCAGGCAATCCCAGAGCATTCAAAATCTTAGCGTGGATCACTTTGTACGATGTCCTATAAAGAATTACCTAGCTTCTATGAATAGTCCCTAAGATATGCGTATCCATGAAAGAGCCGACATTTAAGACTACTCTTGGTTCCAGCTGGTGCGTATCTATCAACGTCTTCTTGAACTCGAGCGTGGTCTATTAACTCTATTTTATTGATAAATTATCCTCTTCAATTACACGGTCCATACAAAAATCGCAGCCTTCACTTTCTTCACATGAGAAGTTAGCGCAAGCGCGCTTCTTTTGGTGGTTAAGGGATTCACCACTATGAGCACCTGATTTCGTGGAAAAAATTCAAATCAAACTAATTCTCTCCGATAAATTTCTTTCATTTCTTCACCTAAATTTCCAGTCATCATCAAACGAATCTCTGGAAATTGTTTATTTGCTAGTATTGTACGTAACATATTGTTCCTGGATTTAGATTGCAACTAAAAACTTTACATTCACTAAAATTCTGACAAAAATTCCTGACACTAAACCAGGTGTTAGTACCACTCGTGGAAGACTACTTTGATTACTTTAAACTTACATCGACAAGGCTAATAACTTAGAAAAAAGATTGAACTATACATAATATCGACTAGAGGATGAGGAAATCTGGTGTACTCCTGGCACCGCCCTGTGGTGCCACGAAGCTGTCAACAACAATAGGACTAAAATAAGCGTGAAGAACACAGATTCTATGCAGCACAAAACTTTAGTTTTACAGAGATAATAGCTCACTAAAGTAAAACATATGATAGGGAGACGTTTGATACCTTACCTACGTACGGATTTTCTAAGCTGAATTTTAATATAAATTTGATATTGTCAGACCAAACTAGCGATAATATATGGCTGCCAATAGTAATTTACGGATATTAACACGTTGAGTGCGATACGACCCGCCGGTGGGTCGCTCAGGTTAGGTTCTATAATTTTTTCAAGGCTTTCTAGTGACTGTGTGTACAAAGTAAAGATTTGCACCAGCTAGGCAATCGCAGGCAACGTGTTAAAGCAGAATAACAATAATGTAGACTGGTTTTAATGTACGGCTTTTAAAGCAAACTAGCAAAACCAAAAATTTTTGAAGCTCTGTGACGTGAAATAGTTAAAAAACACATTGCAATCAAATGCCATTCTTCATATTTATTTCAAAGTTTACAAAACTAGAAACTATTGTTTGAGAGACAAGATTTAATGATGTTGACTAAAATTATTTCACGATCGAAATGCACAACCCATAAATAAATTGCTGAAGTCGACAAGTGAATTTGGGAAACTGGGGTAAGAGTGTAAGTTCAGGAGGAAAGTTACTGAGCCATAAACGGACCTTGAGGAACTAGTGAAATCAACGCCGTCATTATCTGCAAAGTTGAACTCAGGAACACTATAGCCTCACACCAGAATAGTTAGTGAGTTACACATCCATCTCGAGTAGGTGTGTGGAATAAAGTCACACGTTACAATGGAGACGGCCGGCACACAAAGTAAATATTTCCTACAGCAATGGGAACTACTGGTGCAGCTCGAACTGGCATGGAGGATCAGAGGTCGCTCTGCTAGAGTAAGGCGACAAAATACAGGGTGCTGCAACATAACTTGAGGAATGCAGAAAAATTTTATTTGAGGATGTTGCTCCTCCATGTCCCTGGAGAGACTTCATTCAGGGATTTGAAGACGATCGGTGGTCAAGAAATGGACACCTTCAAACAGGCATGCGTCAGACTGCGCCTGGTTGAGAATGACAATGCATTGCAGGAAGCTTTGACAGAAGCAGCAGCTCATCAGATGCCACGGCAACTACTAACTATGTTTGCAATGATGTGCGTCTTCAACCAGCCTGTGAATGCCCTGCAGTTATGGAATGAGAATAAGCATTTTATGATTGAAGATCTTCTGCTGAGACATGATAACATAACTGCTGAAAATGTTGCTGTCCACTTGCTGAATGCCTTATTCATGAAAAATGGCATGACCTGCAACATGTTTGGTCTGCCTGAACCAGTTGGAGATCATCCTGCAAATGAAGAAGATGTTGGAAACAATAACATAGATGTGAATTCTCTGAATGTTGAACAGAGGGAGATATTCAATGCTGTGGTTGCAAGTGCATTCTCTGTTGAGCGAGGCGAGCTGACAGAAAATAGACTGTTTTATGTGGATGCACCCGGTGGCTCAGTAAAAACCTATCTATTCAACAAGGTATACGAGTATCTTAATGCGAAAAACATTAAGACAAGCACATCTGCCTGGACCGGTATTGCTGCAACACTGTTGAGATGCGGCAAAATCCTGCACAGCATATTCAAGCTTAAAGTTCCACTAAGCGAAACAAGTGTCTGCAATGTGCCACCGAACTCTGTGCAAGGAAAATTTCTGAGGCAAGTTAAAGAGTTCATTATTGATGAAGCTTCTATGATTCCATACTATGCTATGAAATTCATCGATAAATGCTTGAGAGATATAACGAACACCCACACTGTATTTGGTGGTAAAGTAATCTTACTCAGAGGCGACTTCAAACAAGTACTTCCGGTTGTTCCTAGAGCTCCTCCTGCTGCTGTGCTTGACGTGTGCCTCAAACGCTCAGACTTATGGCACAGCTTGCATCACATGAGCCTCACACAGAACATGAGAACAAATGCAAATGAACATGAGTTTTCAAGATGGCTTCTACAAATGGGCGATGGATCAATCCAGAGTACTCTTAATGGAATGGTTCCAGATGTTATAGACATTACTGCAACATGCACATGTGATGGCTCTTTGATATCAGAGGTGTTTGACAACTGTACGGCTGAAAAGACGAAAGCAAAAGTAATCTTATCACCAAAGAATTCTGAATGCTTAGCAGTCAATGAGGAAGTTTTGAGAATGCTACCAAAAGAAAATAAAACTTACTTGAGCACTGATTCTGGATCTTGCGATAATGATAAAGAAGCACAAAATTATCCAATGGAGTTCATTAATTCTCTCATTCCGTCTGGCATGTCTCCTCATAGACTGAATTTGAAAGTTGGCGCAATAATCATGCTACTGAGAAACCTGTCCATAACTCAGGGACTGTGTAACGGCACTCGACTGCAGGTCATTCAGCTTCATGAGCACAGCATCGAGGCATCAATAATCAGTGGCTCTCACGCTCATAACAGAGTACTTATCCCAAGGATAAACTGAACCCTAGCGATGCCAATATTCCTTTCGTTCTGCATCGCACTCAATTCCCAGTTCGCCTCTCCTACTCAATGGCAATAAATAAAGCTCAAGGTCAAACATTTGATAGAGTTGGCACACATTTACCAAAGCCATGCTTCACTCACGGCCAGCTCTATGTAGCATTTTCAAGAGCAAAAGCAATGAACAATGTGAGAGTTAAAGTCCTACATCTTAATGATTCCACGCATGGCCACAGAAGAGGAACCACATTTACAAGAAATATCGTATACAGATAAGTAATTCATTAATGTGTATGAGTTTGGGTACCCTGAAGCCATACCTGTGTTTGTTTGTGTTGGTTGGTAGAAGTCTTCTCCCTTGCATTCTACAGCAGATTTTTAATTATCATGTATGATAAATTGACTACAAGTATGCTACAATAAGTGATTGACTATAAGTATGCTGCAATAAATGACAAATTAAGTTTGCTATTTGATTTTTACTCTTTAGAAAGGTTGCGTTAAATTAAATGGGTCTTTCATTATATATAGAATATATACATACACATATGTCCTGTATTACATTATTGTGGTTTCATTTAATTTTCTGGGAGGGCATCAAAATTGTTGAATCATACAATCAATGATTGTTAATTTATTCACTACCTGTAAAATCATGCTACTGAACTAACCGCGAATTATTCGCGGGTCCTGCTAGTTTTTCATAAATACATACAGAACTTTCGTTCTGTATCTTATCTACCGATAACATGGTCATGGGAATTTCATATTTTAAATGTGATAAAATTAAAGATCTATAAAATAAAATACATTTTTGATTTTTACATAGAATTTATGTAAACAAGTTTCATAGAGTAACGGAAACAAAAGTTTAAGCAGTTATTTATTTGAGATTCTGATTTCAGTTTAATAATTTTCTCCACTAATAGATTGGAAGAAGTGGGACGGACACACATAGATAGAGAGATATGGAAATATGCATATTATTTTTTATATAAGTAGATATTATTTTAGCTCTAGGAGTCAAGACATACAGTGTTCAGTACATCGTATACCTTCAGCATAGCTACTGTGCTGTGCCTTAGTCTCAATTCACTCGGAAATTTACTACACTTTAAGTTCGAGAGTTCAGGCTGCACAGATGTAGCGAAAATGCTGAAAACAGTTCATATGATGTGGATACAATCTCATGCAAGAAAAATTAGATCATTGATAATAGATTTCCCATGATTTTGAATTATAATCTTCATAGAATAATGGGTAGGACTCTCATATTGTTGTTGACGGACTGCGTTGATTTTCATTAGAGTATAGATTGAAATTTACTAAGGAGTTTATTTTCTTAAGAAGCTAAGAACAGTACTTATCGATAGCCCTTTCAGAACTTTTTTGGGCACTGTGAAGTGTGAAGTTCGTCAGAAAGATTTACATCTAGGCCCAGAGTACAATTTGCTACCATGATATCTACTCTGTAATCCCTGTTAGAAATGTTTGAGATAATAAAGAAGCAGGTGTTACAAACTAGCCCAACACAACAGACTCTCACACTCATCAACCCGACATACAGGGTGCAGCAACATAAAGAACTTCCTTTAAAAAAAGGAATCAATGTTGCTGCACCCTGTACTTCAAACTCACAATACTAGTCCTCGACAAGCACTTGATGATTTACAAAAATTCTATGACACAATCTCACACTGTCACGACACAAATAAAACTGACATTATCAGTTTAAACTTCGATCTTTTAACCTCAATAATACGAAGCATTAGATTGCTGCATATGAAATGCCGTACATAGAGTATTTTTCTTTATCAACTATACATAAGTTTCATCATTTGTATGCATGTGGTTAATCTTCTATATCATTGATTGCGAACAAAAATCTCATTTAAAAACACTTCTTCGAATCTTATGGCTATGAACAGAATAATACCGAGTCATTTTCTTGTACGAATACAAGCTGGTCACTGGGCTGCCGAAGCCTTACGAAACGCCAAATGAACTCGAGAAGTTCGAAGAATTTCATCAGAACTCAACACATTTCGGTCAACTGCTTCGCGACACTTGAAAAAAATTTAAAAAATTAAAAAGATGGACAGATATGTTCCACATCAATTGAACGAAAATCAAAAGAACAGGCTGCTCTCAATGTGCTCAATGTTCGGTTCTCTGCTCGAAAGAGATTCATTTTTGGATCGACCCATTACATGTGATGAGAAATGGATACTCTTCGATAGCAGCAAAAAACTAGGCAGTGGTTAGATGCAGAAGAGTCGCCTATACACTATCATATTTTCATCAAAATAAACACCTTATGACAATTATTTTCTTTCATTTTCAAATGCGACATTTCATGTGAGACAACCTAATAATAAGCACACACGAGTAGAAGATAATGTAATTTTCCTGCAGCTATGCCTATTATGATGGTAGTGTATGTATTTCTTAATTAACTTCAATTAATTATTTAATTAATTAACTAATTATTCAAAAAATAAAATTCAGTTACCATTTAGGCACAGTCAAACATCGGTTTTCATATGACCTTGTTTTCGTACGATTCGGTCTTCAACGGCTTCTTGCGTCGAAATTTCCTCCAAGTTTGAATAGACTTGCTCAGTTATCGTAACGTTGAAAATCGTTCGTATTAACCTCGTAAGCCTTCCCGTACGACTTTGTCTCTCATTTCTCGAAAATGAGCGCCCACGCGAAGCATCCCATGCATACATGACGAAATCCTCCTTTTATTTCATTGAGTGAGTAAACAAGAGCCTTTAATAAATGTAAACTGATGCTAAAGGTTCATTTATCCTACTCATTCAAATTTTTGTGTCTGTCAAGAATTTGTTGGATTTACAGCATTTTGATTGGTAAGTATAGTCCTAGTTTTCTGACATTCTGTGTTCGTCAAGCTTTTTCGAATGGATCAATTGTTAAAACTGAAGTTACACTAGTTCTTTCGGAGATTAAGTTACAGTATTGACTCAGGAGCTGACTTCAATGAGTGAAAAGTAAGTGTACTCCAGCCAGCTAAGCCAGCTTTCTATGAAAGTAAAATTGGTGCTTTTGATACAAGAGGATTACAAAATTTGGAGAATGAGATTAATTAGTAATAAATTTAAAATTTTGAATTTTTTCTTGATGATTTGCTCACACTAACGACAACATAATACTGATTAGTAAAAAACTTTTAAAAATACAAGCACTACGGCTGCTCGACGGCATTGTCTAGCGTGCTCAAAGACTCTAATATACACTATTTTCACCATTATTTCTATTCTAATGTGATTAAATGGTAATGTGATTGTTTTAGAGTGATTAAATGCAGAACAATGGATCTTCAAAGGTTGAATCATAAGTACTCATTCACATGCCATCCCTTTGTTCATTATAAGAACTTGTCTGGAAATATCAAAGCAAATTGCTACTGAGTTCGTTGTTTTAGTGTCGAATTAACAATCGAAATCCGCTCACGGGCGAACATGACAACACTCGATTTGGTAATTTGAGTGGTGCTGTTTTTAGGAAGAAATCATAAGGCTTGGTTCGTTCTTCATCTATATAATACAAGATCAATTTTCTTTCGAATGTACCAGAAGCAAAATACATGTAACAGAAGAACGCGAAGGAAGCGGAAACCCTCGAAGCGGTGTCATTTTCTGCGGCAGCTGTACAAAATGGTTGTTTTGAATTTATTTGATCGAGATAGCACGGAAACAAAATAAAATAATCACAAAATATTGATTGAAATATTTACAATACTGAAATAGCGTAGTAGGTGCTGCAATTTGCTCTACTGCAAATTGACTTGAGTGAAGTAGAACCTGACCTCGTGAACAGCCACGCTATCAGTCCAGAGTTTATCTTCAAAATCCACCCTCTATCCATTTGTGATAATTCTCGCGTTAGCATCAGTCTACTGAGATCTTCGTTGAAAGTTTATGTGAAGAAGTCAGTTGCCATAGTCCGTGCCTAGTAGGTTTGTGGTGACCCATGGCCTACATGGGCAGCATGGGAAACATTTGCTGTGAGCCTAGACTTGATGATCCTTTGTAGTTCAACAAAGGCTGCACAGCGGAGACCGTTGGATTCCCTGGTGGAGTTGGTTGAAGTGACGGATGGTGCTATGTCCAGTCAGCCTTCGCATCAAATTCACAGATCTCAATTGATGTGATGTCCTCAACTCTTTCCATCAGATAAAATTTCGAAAATTGCCAAGGTTTCACGCACATTAGTTAGTAAATGTCCTTAATCTAGCATATCTTGAACGTGTAATTTAACACGTTGACTCCGATTGCCTGATTGGTGTAAAACTTCACTTTGTACGCATAGTCACTAGAAGGATCTGAAAAAATTTCAGAACCTAACCTAAGTGGTACACATACGTACCACTTCGGAGTCAACGTGTTAATTATCCCTTGGCGCCTTACGACTAATTATCTCTCCAGCTAAGGCTGCAAAAAAGTTATTAATTATCAATCTCTAGTTTTCTGTTGATTGACATATGTAAGTTCTGTACAGAAAATTTCCCAGCAATGTGTACGAAAATGAAAAAGTTATGAACAAATTTTTCAGGTCTCCTACAATTACTTCAACCAATTAAGCAAAAAAAGTCTTTCGCTTGAAAATAGACACCCAATATTGGAACCAATATAGTCATAGAACACTTAATTTAGCAAAGATTGCTCCTAGAAAAATGTAAATTTAGGGATATAATTAAACACATAAAACTGCTTTACAATAACTCTTCTGTTTGATTTTCAGGGATGAATTTATTAGTGTAAATCATTGCATTCACTCTCGTCCAAAGATACAATACATATTTTTGTGCTCTTGAAAATCTATATCATCAATCACAACGCTATCACGAAACTATAGCTGCCACTGCAGAAAAGTGCTCCATTTTCATAGCAAATTCCTCATTATCATTTCTTACTGTGAACGTCTAAATGGCATGCTATTTCTGTTGAGGTAGCATTCTTGAACTATTTTACCTGAGCTTCGTTTAAGATTAAGTTGAACATGGAGATTATTCGCATGATCATATTGGTGCCCGACATGAGTGTTCTCGTATATCGAATGCTTTGAAGTTTAGCATGGCTGAAGTCAGTCATCGCTTGCCAGTGAGATTCAGAAAGCCATAGTGAAAGTACTCGAACGGTTGACTATGACTAGCTGCTCTAGAACACTCGCTTTGGAGACAAAACTAACTTCCCTTCTGCCCCGTAGATATCGTTTCCAAATTTAAACAACACACGATTGATTGATTGATGGAAGGCGACCATCCACAGAATGCTGCTCTGTATTCCAGTCACTGATTGATGTAGTAACCGTCGCATCTTGTATTTTTCGTTCGAGCGGAGCTTCCCCTCACAGCTCTTTCACTTAACGTTATCATTGAACGAACTCGTGTGAGGATTTTTCGCACGTAGTGTTGTGTACGCTATCTGTGAAATTTTGTTAGCGTCCCTACATTGTGGCACACTGTACTCTCTTTCTGCACATACACATTTTTTCCATCTTTCTTGCAACTGTCAGAAAAATACATAGTAGTCCCTCTTTCTTCAATAACTTCAAGCACTGTGTCACGTTCGATTTGATGTCTTCGATGGAGTCAAATCGCTTTGCTTTCACTGTCGTTTTAAGTTTCGAAACTAGCCAGAAGTTACAAGATGCCAAGTTCAGAAATTCTTTCCAGCCATGAAATGCCGAACATATAGCGACGTGTGAGCTAACGCGTTGTGATGATGCAACAGCCAGCCATTTCTCCACTTTTCCGGCATTTTCCATCGAACAATCTCTTGCAGATGTTTCATAACTTCAATGTAGCAAACAGCGCTGACAGTGCAGCCACTGAAAAGAAATTCAATGTACACCAATCCTTCCATATCAAAGAATGCAAGCAGCATGACCTTCACAAGTGATTTTGACATCTGTGTCCTCTTGGGTGTTGGAGACGAAGCTATTTTTCACTGTGAACTTTCAATTTTCGTTTCGGTGTCGTGTGCATAAATCCACGACTCATAACCAGTAACAATCACCGACAAGAATGTTGCATTACCAACGCATTTTTCAAAGAACTTGGCAGATATGATAAGCAGTGACTCCTTTTGTTCCTGAGGTAGGATCTGCAGGATGAACTTTGTAGTGACGGGCCTCAGGTTCAGATCCTCTCAATATGGCTTGAACTATTCGCTACCACCAGCCACTGTACTCGAGTGTGAGGCTCCACCACTTTACCTACCCCTGGTGTCAAAAATGTTACAGTATTTAGCATATTTACCGTACTTTTTGATCACCCCTCGTTTAAGTATCATACACACCATCCACAGATCAGACCATACCTGTTCGAACATGAACAGTACATGTTAAATTCATATGAAAAAATACGACAAATTTAGCAATTATTCCCTATTTAACAGCTCCACTAAATCATTATACTCTTCAAAAGCAGCATCACAAGACCACACAAATCAACCATGATGTGACACACTCAAGCAATGCAACTACTGTTTCGGGCAAAACAAATCGGTATAGGACGGGTGATCAAAAAGTTCGGTAAATGCAGAGAGTTACGTGTACAGCAAGCAACCGTGAAATACCAGCAGACCTGCTCCAGAAAGTACTTATCCTGAAGAAGATTAATCCATCAAAAAGATATGTTCACTTGTGCGCCAAGTTCTAATCTTTGCCTAAGCTGATTCTCTCGAAAAATTAACGTACACATGTACAAAATAAAAATTCCTCAATGCATGATTTCCCATGATAGTACAATTATGAACAAACAAGGAAGTTTCTCTAAACAATGAAGCAAACAACTCGACCATATAAATCTATTTCACATATTAAATCTGTTTTGATATTTGCTTGTAATCTTTTTAAACAATGTGTTTTTTGTTATTTTACTTACACATTTGTCAAAAAACAGTCCGAAATAACTATAGATCAAATTTTATAAATAATATGAGTGACGGTTACTAATTCACCATTTCTTTTGGTGATTACACACAATCAAAAAGATGCAGACTATGTTCTAGCCAAACTAACAAAAAGGAAAAATACAGTTTTCGCTTGAAGAGAACGTATTTGAATTTCACATCAAACACTGTCTCTGTCTTTGATATCAAATTTTGTTATCATGTCTAACAAAGTAAAAATATTTTTTACTTGCCACAATCCTTGATTTTAGCCTACATTGTAACACTAAAAGAAATTAACAGCCGAATATCAGTTTTCTAGTTGATTGCCCCTGAGTGAATGAAGGTATAATGTAACCTCGGATTTTCAGCATACTCTTCTACCAAAACTAAAACCCCACTATTTTAAGGTGCCTTCCTTCAAGTAACTCAATTCTCTTCGTTCAGCTAATCATAACCAAACAAATTTTGATTTTTTATTTATATGAGCTACCATTATCGGAGGCTCTCTTTTCTTATTCTACATCCTCGGTTTTTGAAGAAGCCAAATTTAACCTAACCTAACGTATTATAGGAACAAATAGAAAATTATCAACCACTTTCAGGATTCAAAATTCACCGCAAATTTTTACCAAACGACATACCTCCACATCCACCCACAAAGACAACATTTGTTTTGCAGGTACAGCAAGCAAATCATAGAATGAAAATTTGTATACACCAGGATAAGCAGAATGAATCGCACGCGCTATGAATCGTAACGAAATGATCTACTCGTGAGTTTGTTTCTTAGAAATAATGTAATACGTTTATTTCAGAATATATATTATTTTAATATATATATAAGACTAAATTACAGATGTGTTATTCAATGACAAAAACACATTACTAGGAATGCTCTGTACAGATTTTCATCAGTAGTTTCTATATAAACAAAAATCTTTCACTAATTTTATTTATTTTAATGTTTATTTTTAGTCGTAAAATTTCCCATTAAGCGCTTATTACGATCATATTTTTCGTAAGACTTTTGATCATAGAAGTACTACAAGACTCCGTGCAAAATGACTTCATTGCCTCCAAGTATCGCTGACTCGTTTTATTTTGTGCTTGGTTTGTGGAGCTTCATTATAGGCCAAGCTGGCTCTGCTGGAGAGACCGACCTGTTCACGCTGCACTTCCGAGGAGGCTTGTGCCCTTTGTACGTCGAAGAGGGATTTCACAAACGCAATGAAATTCATGTGAGTATTAATCTTTTTGTTCTCAAACAGAAATCAAGTAAATATTTTAATGAAAGCAGCTGTACAAAAACTATCGAACGTTTTCAAGGCAAATTGGATCAACATTCATAACCACCTAATAGTTAGACCTACAATAGCAAAATACCTTGAAAATAATTATGTTTCGTCACTCTGACATCTACAATTTAAACATGCAATGAAATTAAAACGTAAATATGAGACGTAATAAATACCTAACATCCGTAACTACATTAGCACCTGACATCTATGCCCTATGACAGAGCGTATACTATTGCAAATTTATTAGAATTTGATCCAATATGCAGAGACTGAGCATGTCCAGTGACACGATGGAATGAAAACTTGCTCTCGCGGGAGACGGACACCTGCTCGAACACTGATTCCGTTTGTTCTGCACCATCAATATTTAAATAATATAAAGTTGAGCCAACGTATTTTAATGTGTAAAGAACATAGAAAAACTCATGACTAGAAAACATAACTAAAGAATGTGGAGATAATCATTCTTTTTGTAAAATTATTCAAAAACTTTTTATTCAAGCATATATTGTGCGAGTGGGTGGATATCTGAATGTTACGTGTACTTGAGTTTTCTCGAATTTTTTCTAACCTTCTCAAAGTAAAATTTTACCCTTTCATGTTTCAATTATGCTTTACTAGAATGAGTAATAATTGAATGAGTAAGAAATGAGAGTTGGAGAATGCGTTCTTGAGCGGTTAACAACTACTTTGCTGCAGGGTCTTACTTATTTTCTTATATAATCGCCAAAACTGACACAGCCCGAGTGCCCGAGGTTTGCTTTCTACATGATTGAACGAGACCAATGACAATCAAGGTCTGCTTTCTACATGATTGAACGAGACCAATGACAATCAAGGTCTGCTTTCTACATGATTGAACGAGACCAATGACAATCAAGGTCTGCTTTCTACACAATCGTACAAGACCTCAGGTAGCGGAAGCTGTGTGCCCGTTGTGCCCGTCAGAACATATCTCTCCTCACTGGCGGCTAACTTTAAGGAAGCATCGAGAAGCTTGTGTCACGATATCATAAATGCCTTAATTGTTTTGGCGGTTATGTGAAGAAATGAGTAAGACCTTGCAGCACTTTTTGTAATGAAATTGTGTTGTGTAAATTTTATTTTTGTTATAGCCCATCGAAGGTCGAAAAAACAGCCCTCGTATTAATACCCTAATATCTTAAAATTGGATGTGAAGTTTATTTACATTGGAGTCTTCATTCGTCCTGAATAGGTTAACGAGACTTGTAATGATTGATAGAGGAAAAATTATTTGTAGACCTCCTGGAAGTGTGCTCGAAAATGTAAAGTGTAAGCACATTAGGAGGAAAAAATCAATAATAAGTAAAAATCTGTATCCGTACTAAAACGTGCCTTCTATTTATGTCAAACCAGTCACATTTAAACTTCGATATATTGTGTAACATTGAAAAAAAGTAATTTATTTAATCATGGAAAAGTATATATTATATACTATATATACTATGTACTATGCACTATATAGTATATACTATATACTATGCACTATATTAGTGCATATTCAAAATGCGTGATTGCAATACAAATGATTATAAAGCAAGAAGTTAGGGGTTCCAACATAATTTTTCATAATTTTCTTTCTTTTGAAGAACTTTTACATTCTTTGAATGCAAGCGAATGAAAGACCATACCAAAAAAAAAATAAGTGTACACGTAAATGGCAACGAACACATACTGTTAAGTAAGAATCATATATACTCACAAAAAATATTCAATGGTCAACTTTACAAATTTTAGAGACCATGTTCATTAAACTAGCAAATGTATACAAAAGAAACAAAATAAAATAGTAGTTTTTTACGAAACAGTTGAAAATGTACACATTTTATTAAATTTGCCCACCGCCTGCGTCGAGGTCCAGCTGAACACGCCTAGAGGATAACCTGCACGAGTTGGGAACTACTTTTTGAGAAATTTTGTTCCATTAGTTTCCGAGTTTAGACTAACCTAACTCTCCAGTGTGGATCAGATTCCGTAATTTAGAGGATTCAGGTCTGGCGGTGCAGGAGGCCACTCTTTCTTCCAAATGCAGTGGGGATCATTGGATACTACCGACTCCTGTGTTTTCTTAGCTCCATGTGAGGGTGCCGAATTTCAATTAAACGACCACTGGCTGCGGTTTTTGTAACTATTTTTAGCCCAAGGTAACAATGCCTCTGCAAGAGTGTTACTGAGATAATTTTATTGAGGTACGGTAGCGTGCTTTCGTGGATACGGAGAGAAGGACTTAAGCTTTTGCAACACGTTTCTTCATAATATTCTCCAATAACAGCAGTTTCTTTTGATGTTTGTAAGGAGAGGTCTTAAAGTCTTTGTGAAGAGTGGTGAGCGTAGTTTCAACGGATACATTTCCCTCTTTTGTCATATTTCTGAGGGATCTCTTTGCGTTTCTTTGAGCTTACCTCGGGTAAATTTTACCAGTTTTATATCCTGACAGTTTGAGGACGACTTTGTCATGGCATATTATTTACTTATCAAGTCTCTTTGATGCGCTTAAATATTCTCTAGACTAGCAAGATTTTAATACAAACCGTTGAACATTATTTTGTCTTATGCAACTCTAAAACAGATATTCTTCGGTAAGAACCTTTGGTCATTATCTAATCTATCTAATCTAATACTAAGAATGACCGTCGTGTGTTTATATATTTACTAGTGCAATGCCCGTTAATAATTTTTTCCCAAACGAATCAGTTTTGGGCTTGGGAAGAGAATCAGTTTTCTATCGGACGAACAACGTCTTTCTTGCTGTCGAAGTCTTGCTGCTTCTCTCTTACGGTTGGACACGTTTATATCCATGTTGGCCTTTTTTGCTGGAATTTTATTCTGAAATATCCTCTATTATCTCTTTGAAGTTTTTCAAGAAAATCACAATTCCGAAAACAATAACTCAATTTTCAAAATCTTTAGCCTTATACTAAGTGCTAGCCAGGTTACTGGTCAAACTAAACTGGTCAAACTAATTTAAAACATTTCTTTTCGCATTATCAATTAAAAGAGAGCGTCCACCCACGGTTATTATCCTAGCATGCATTTCGGTGTGTCTCAATTTTTCGCAGCAGTGTATCCGTGCCAACAAAAATGATGGCAAAAATATTTATAAATCTTTCTTGAGATGATCTTTCTCTCGCTCTTCTTTTTCGCTCTCGATTCAGTCTTTTTTTTCGTTCCAGTGGAGTTTCCATGCTTAAGCTTATTTCAAAGGTAACTTATTTTTCTTGTGACAGTAATAAACACTTAGAATACAGTATTTTTGAGCCGCAATATACCGCCGAACTCGGTATCCACGATACGGACTCGAGAAGGGGTCACACGGACGGACGCGGCTCTTATTACTATAGTTATTTATATATTTATTTACATGTTTCGTGTCACGCTCTTAAGAACAGATAGGAAAAAATTTAGCACTGGCGGTCTTGGTTTCAGTTCACTGGTTTAATGTACTCATTTTCGCTGTACAAGTGCACTATAATAAGTCACTTCCAAAAAAATTAGAGAGATCCAGAGCCTTAATATATATTCGAGCCGTATCGTGGATACCGAGTTCGGCGAGGTATTGCATATTACAATATACATACACAAGCTTGCAGTTGCGTTCAGTAATGCTGAATTTCTGTATTTAGGATATGACACGAATGGCGATAAGTACTTCTATTGAGGCTCAAAAATACTGTATTCTAAGTGTTTATTACTGTCACAAGAAAAATAAGTTACCTTTGAAATAAGCTTAAGCATGGAAACTCCACTCGAACAAAAAAAAAGACAATTGCAAGCGAAAAAGAAGAGCGATAGAAAGATTATCTCAAGAACAACAAGCTGTTGTAAGGCAACAGAGGTGGGATCAGTATGCAAGTGCAGTATGCATTGCGTTCTTACATGTAAATTTTATTTAATATCTTTCCAACAGTATTTACCATTATTTTTGATGGCACAGGTACACTAGGTCATTCAGAGAAGTGTGAGTATAGGGAGAGTGGGTGAAAGTGATGGGCTGTAGGTACGAGCAAAGTTGAGGGAGGGAAAAGTAGTATTAGGGTAGAAGATCGTCATTCACTACAGTACCGTATATGCAATACCGTACATCAGTATGCAAGTGTAGTATGCATTGCGTTCCTATATGTAATTTTATTTAATATCTTTCCAACTGTATTTGCCATCATTTTTGATGGCACGGGTACACTAGTTATATATATATATATATGTATATATATATATATATATATATATATATATATATATATATATATATATATATATATATATATATATATGTATATATTATATATATATAAATGTATGTGTGTGTGAATATTTAATGGGTTCATGCATACGTATCAATCAATGAAGGCTTTAAAATTTACCCACCTTGATACGTTGCAGTGTGCATCACATGCGTCTATCAGAGGAGCTACGGCGTTCAGCTTCTGTCCGTCTGAGAGTGAGAACTGCTTCGTCTCCCCACCTACGTACCCTCATGGAGCCTGGAACACAAGTCAACCTCAGTGCTCTCTGTTCTCTACCCTTGTGCCTCGGCCTTCTATTGTTCCGCAACCTAAGGTGAGTTCAAACATTTGAACACGTTGTTGAAATTCTGTTCTTATCATCTATTTTAGAAGCAGTCATATTTTATTTAAAATATAGTTGATTTTGAATTAAATATTACGTTGCATGTGCTCAGTGAACGTAAGACAAATAAAGAGCAATATGTTGTACATGCCCCACACAAAATAATTTAAATACAATGGTCACACTACATCAACACAGTTACCCAAAGTCGTCGCTCGAAATCGTTCACTGATTTCTCGCCCTGAGAGTTTTGAAAAGAACTTAGTATGTTTGGATGTTAATTCCTGGTTACTATCACGATAACAATCGAATCAGGGACAAAATTTACAATGATAACTTGTATTTAGTTATTAAAGGGGTTTGTTTTTTCTGTGTTTGCTTGATGACGCTGTCAATGGTTGATTGGCAATATGAGAACGACTTTCTTAGTAATTCTGATTTTGATTAGAATTCTTGAGGCTGTTGCTTAAGCACGAACTAGACGTCTCTGTTTCAAAAGTAGCTTGTATATATCAACAAAAAGATGAACTCGAATTAAACTGACAAAATTTATGAATGAACACTTGTTCACACACCCAAATTCTATTAGTTACTTTATTTCCATGCGAGTCATCATCTTCAGTCAATGAATATTTTCGTCAGGAAACTTCTCAGTAAATCATCTGGCTGGTTCAAATTCATTCTTGTGTGCATTAGGGCACAAAACGCTTCGTATTGAGCGCGACAAAAGCTGACCGAGGAGATGCAGAATATCTTGAGGCCCAAAATTACTGTACCTCCGAAGGCTACCAGTTCGCAGTGATCTCTTCAGCCGCTGAAGCCCAGTTGCTCCTCGACAAAATTGGCCCAGGTGAGATTTTCAGATTGAAAGTTGTTTTCGATGCTCATTCTGACCCTACGCGACCGTAAAGTAAATCTTATTAACATGACCTCCTTTTTGATTCATCAAAATAATAATTCCTAGTTTACAATTTGAATTCCGTAAATAGTAGGAATGTGGGAACATTATTCTGTTTACAACAACAGATATTTAAAACAGAATAAGGCAATAGAAAAGAGCCGTTTGGCCCATTTTTGGGTTGATACCCAAGTCCCATACTGTCTGAAGTAAGGGCATCAATCATGCACGTACATCTTAATCCCTTAAGTCAATTCAGTCACGTACACACACTTCACTCACACACAAGAATTTCACTCATGTGCATTTATCTCAAACATGCACTGGCTCTGGAAGATGGAACATAGAATTAGTACGTTATAATACAGGGAGATTTATAATCCAATATTTGCTGTGACGATTTTTGAATGTATTCACAGTGCCAGTAGAAACGATGTTTTCGGGCAGCTGGTTCCAAGTTACGGCAATTTTAACGGGAAAGAAGTTCATAGCTTAAGATGTCTTGAAGTTTCTCAGTATTAGTTTTTGGCCGTTATTTCCAGTTTGCATGTTACCGTCTCTTTTCAAAAGCCCTTCCAGGGTAATATCGTTAAGTCCGTTGAGATACTTATAGGTCTCAATAAGTTGTCCTCGTAGTCTTGTTTGTTCTAAGGAAATAAGTTCAAGGTCTTGAAGAAGTCTTTTGTAGCTGAAATTGTGGAGTTCTGGAATCATTTTCGTTGCTTTACGCTGTATTTTTTCAATTGTATTAATATCTCTTCGTAGGGTAGGAGACCAGAGTTGCACATTATGTTCTTTGACTTGCATTTAAAGTTTCGTGCAATGAAATCAAGAATCCTACTTTCATTTCTGACGCTTTTTTCAACTTGTCATGTTTAAGATTTTCAGTGACAATGACATCTACAGTAGATCTCTTTGTTGCTGGACTACTTCAATGAGTATGTCATTCATCGTGTGTTGAAAATGTCTGTTATTTGCAACGACGTGCATTACAGAACATTTATCAATGTTGAAGCTCATTTGCCAAATTTCGGTCCATTGTAAAAGACGGTTGAAGTCGGAGTGGATAGTTAATCTGTCCCTTTCGGTTAAAGCTCTGTGACAGAGTTTCGCGTCATCGGTGAATTTGTTGATTTTACTGATGATTCCGACATCAAAGTCGTTGATGTAGATGATGAAGAGAAAATAATCTTCTACTAATAATTTCTAACAATTGTTCACGATAAGTCAACAAGTAGTAGGGTTTGACTGTATGAGAACACATAGCACCACCAGCTTGGTCGACCGGTGAGCGAATTCGCTTGCGATGCGAGAAGACCCGGGTTTGAGGTTCGCGTCCGCGGTGGTCAGTTTGTGTATGACAATCGCTTGGCTAGAATTACGGCGTGGGATTTGGGTACCAACCCAAAAATGGGCCAAAAGGCTAGTTCCTATCGCATCATTCTATTCTATAGAGAGAACTAGTTACACTGGTAGCATTTTGAAGTGTCGCTGATTCTATAATATGTGCGATCAGGGATGAGGTATAGAGTGATCTTTTGCTACTAGAAAATGTCATTATTTTCGAATGAGATAATATCAGGCAGAGTCTTAGTATTCAACTCTCAATATATGCACATAAATATAGTATACTAAAGGGAAAAATCTCTAAACGATGAAAGCACTGCACATATTCGTCACGTGGGTAATGGTTAATTTTTATACCATATTATGACGTAACCCTTGTCAAAAGGTTTCGTCTCGATGACTAACCAATGGTTCAGTTATAAAATAACCTAATTGCTGTTGATAGTAAACAAAGCATTTATTTATAATGAGGATTCATTAGGACGCTTTCAAAGTACTGCTAACGTACATTAAAGTTGCAATAAAAAAGTGAGTAACATATGAAAAACGCTCACTTAATGTGAAGGATCAGAGCCCCTAAAGCATTAGACCTTTGCTTCCAGTGACGGGGATATTTTTAGTATCATATGTACAAAAATATAGGTGCACTTTGGAGCAATCTAAGATTAACAAAGTTTCAATTGTTTCGCTTAGCTCTCAAACGAGTAATGAATAATGTCTACGTTTTGGATATTGTCCTATTTTTTCTTACCAACCAAATTTGATCTACAATTTTATTTCTAGAGATTTTTTGCCGGAACATTAAAAAAATGGGGTTGTAGACAGGAAAAGTTTCCCACTTTAGGTGCACAAGTTACTTTTCAGCCCGGTGAGTTTGTGTACATGGAAGTTACTGTGTCGCTTTCTTTGCTGCTTTTTGTCCGCCAGTCCAATACTTGTTTACGACGCACATGTGAGACCGAAAGCATTTTCATTCTTTGTGGTTCATTCCATTTTTGACATAACATTCTAGTTTCCCTCTTTTATTCCCTTCATCAAAATTATTGTAATAATTTGAAATGTGTCTTAAATGTTGCCCAGCACGCAAAACATACTTTTGATCCATTTATGTCCCGTTATATAGTTTATGAACGTTACTACATTTCAAATCTTACTGCGTCTTTCCCACATTTATTTACATATTTAACACTACCATCCTTAAGCAAATCATTGGTATTCATTATTCACTAACCAATGAAATCGTTGGGTGTATACATCCTTTGAACCATTATTATCATACACTAAGCTGTTGTCAAACGATTACCCGCTAATCTAATAAGCAAATATATACAGAGGGCTGGCAAGCTCAGTCTGGTTTCTCTGATTTTCAGTTCACTAAGTAATTATGACAAAAATCCTATTCTACCGTACTAGGCTGAAACTTAGCCTGATTTTGCCTAAACAGCTGTCGATTCAATCAGGGATTGTTCGTGTATTAATTTAAAATCAATGTTCCAGTGTCGTCTGAAACACTTGGTAAATAGCTCTTGCGTGGCGATACGGAATTGAAATGCCTATTCTTTATTTAATAATTAGATATGAGTTCAATTATTTGTTAAATGATTGGACTTATGTCTATTTATTTTCTTTCTCTCATGAATAACATAAATCTGGGTTTCAAAAGCATGGGTTTTTCTGCATGCTGCTTGTTTTCATTACTTTCAATTATTACTTGTAAATGACATGATTACTTCAATGCAAGAAAACATGATACGATCGCCTTCAGAGGACCCCAAACCTCCACATGAATAAAATGATCAAAAGGTTCCACTTTTCTAATGGCAGACAAAAGAAAGGATAAGAAACGTATACAGAAAAATTACCAAGTCTTATACTAATGGTGACAGAAACAACAATGGAAGCAAGCTACTGTGTTCTAGCAGATGAGCCATAATATTTCACCCTAATTATACAAATTAATCGCATTTCTAACTATTAAATAGTTAGAGACGACACTGAACAAACAAGACTCAATGAAACATTCACATTGAAATACGGGACTTCACCCGATCGTTGACTCATATTGCCTTGAAAAACATGACCTTAACACTTGCTATTTACACTGGAGCTTTAACACTGGTGGCAAAGATATGACAATTTAACACTCGCAAATAACACCTTAACAATAGCGTTATTTTCGTCAAATTACGGCACCAACGATTTTAATTGCACTTCTCACGAGTAATTGGCCACTCCGATTTACAGTGCGACATGTCTTCTCTACTCTATTAGCCACCTAAGTGCTTTGATGTTACGCACTTAAATATTCCCTCAACGCACACGTCTAAGTACACGTGTGAGACCTACTGTCGTTCATCGGCATGATGATTTTAATTTAATTCCCCTATATATATATATATATATATATATATATATATATATATATATATATATATATATATATATCACACGACACAGCAGTAACTCACGACACAGCAGTAACCCTCACGACACAGCCAGTAACCCTCACGACACAGCCAGTAACCCTCACGACACAGCCAGTAACCCTCACGACACAGCCAGTAACCCTCACGACACAGCGAGTAACCCTCACGACATAGCCGCGGAGTAACCCTCACGACACAGCCGCGAATGGTCGTGCGAGATAGGTGCTCAAGTACGTGAAGTGTAAGAGTTCTATCTTACGAAACGTCCCACTCACGCCGAATAACGTGAATACTTTAACTACTGACCGAATAATTACCGAAGTGATTTAAAGTGTCTACCGTTAAAGTTTTAACCGAAATATTTAGACAACAAACAAGATATCTAGACAACAAGCAAGCTATTCGGTAACAAGCACCAGATTGAACAAGCACCTCATCGGAAAACAAGCTGCCCTCGTAGACCGCATACCA
>VCRD01001408.1:0-85038 GCA_006783055.1 Trinorchestia longiramus
TGACCACGTCACATTGACCACGTCACATTGACCGCGTCACATTGACCACGTCACATTGACCGCGTCACATTGACCACGTCACATTGACCGCGTCACATTGACCACGTCACATTGACCACGTCACGTGCGTACTAAACAACGTGTCCAAATGATCAGGCACATTGTAAGAAATGACGCGTGATCTGCAAGCGACGGCACTGACTCGCCTGATTTAAGTTTTAGAACGAAAGGAAACAAAATTTATTATACGTATATTTAAAAAAATCCTTCTGTATTTTATTTGCTTTTACTAAGACTACAAATGTACCAGATCATTTTCCACAGCCAGAAGCACGGTTTCAGTTAGGATGATATACTCATCTCACGTGACGCGCTGAAGTTAATTCAATAAAACTTAATTTGCGACACCACTTCTTTCAGTCCCACAACCTTCATTTACTGTTACAAATTCAACACAATCTCCCACTGACGAGAAATATATCATAGGAAAACCGCAATTGCAACATCAATTGGAAACTAATTCCGTGTTTCTCTGCTGATGTTCTTAATATCAGAGCGAAGTTTGGGCTCAACGAAAAAAAAATTGAAGCAAAAGTGAACTACGTACGTGTGAGCTCTTTATTTCCTCCACAACATGACATTTCTTCTTTATTTTTCCATTACGCCTAACACTTGCCATCACGTGCGATCGAAAAACTAAAAATTTTTCATCAAGATATAAGAACATAAGTTTGATATCTATAATAAATCAAAAATTTATGAATAAGTGATGAATAATACATGCCGGACATGTGTAATAAAGGTTTAAAGAATTGAATGGTAATTAAATGAATTTTAGTAAACTATTAGTAGGAGCCGAGTATGCATTTATAAATAACTTGAGTACCTACAAAGGAGGAACGAATCAATAAAACTAATTGTTGGTCCACAATTACCAACATACCATAAAGCCTAAAACATGACATATATATATATAATTTTCTAAATGCATACATTCTTATGTAAAGAATCGGACACAAAAACTCTGATGAACATAAGATAAACAGGAATAGCGGTTCTACAAGATACGACAATATAACTTCCTTTTTTGTCTTTCAAGAAGTTATGAAAAAAGGAAGTCATGTTGCCGCACCCAGTACAACGACATTTACTGCGTCAAGACTTGCATTTGTGTAGACCCTGCGTGCGCGGGATAGCGCTGTGACGTGCATCACACTCGTACGTGCTCCTACACCGCCACCACTCATTAGTAGACGATACACAGCTCCTGCTGGGGAGCTTCACGCATAATACTTGCGTCTTGCTACGTGGAATTCTTGAGTAAAAATTAGAGAAGTGGCTCCTAAAGAACCTGCAATAAACTTATTACGATAGTGTCAAATATAATGTTTGATGCAGAGAATGAAAAATTATATCTTCTAGCAGTTTGATATGAGTGAATGCCAATATACTCTCAATGAAATAACTGACTTTTTTTTTAAAAAATTGTCTTTTCCCTGTTACCATACACAAATTCAACTAAATGAAAAAAAATGAGTAGGTCTTTAGCCTACGATGGGCACGACAATATTAGATAGAAATAAACATGCAAATGAGCAACGCTGCTCTGACAAAGAAGCATACTTCGATCAACTCCTGAAATGCTAAGAAGGATCATTGTAATTCATGGCCAGAGAACTTGAAACAAGAGTGAACACCATACGTGTGCTGACACTGGAGCCACAATTAAGGCATTTTCATAGTGAATGATTGAGAAATGAAGATAAATAAATTTTGAAGATGTCAATAAGATCGGTAACTTCTTCAGTAGCAAGCTCACATAAATGAGACTTAATAAAGAGAAATAATAAGGTCAATTATTGAAATGCACACGCGTTTACTATTATCTCTGTGTAATAAGGAATGCTCAAGCGTAGGTAATAAGAATATTCATGAACTATGACAAAGAATGGTACAACCAATTCTCGGTTACATCGTTGATGCACGCAGACGACACATTTAAACGATTGAGAGGTTTTCAAATGACTAAACTTATTACTTCAAAAAATAAAGTTTACAATCTGGGTGGTCAATGAGAATCTGTTAATGATACTTTTTGCAATTGTATCATGAAATTATGCGAAGTTCAACTTTGAAGCACTATCGAAGTAAAAACATCCTTGTGTTTGGGAATGCCAGAGGAGTAGGGTCGAAAGCGGGAAAGAAGTCGATAAGCCAAAGCCGAACAACAATGGAGTAACAAGAATGGCGTTCCGCAGCGCACACAAATACCTTTGATTGCCTCGGCACGTCAGGCAATACAGGCAGGGACCCGCTACAGCCGCCACACCACACAACTCTACGGTATCCGCACTGCGTCAACCAGCTATCTTGCTCACTGAATCCAATTTCAAATATCCTCACGGATATTAGATTACAGAACTTCTCGTCACCAGTACTGTAATTACTCAGAGAATTTGGCAGTTTTGTTCGACTATCGTAACATCACATAACGGACGGAGATTTTCCACCATAAAACACATGATATACATATTTCTGTCTGAAACATTGCATTTTTTCTCATGTGTTCGCAGTTTAAGAAGCTTACGTTTTACACACGGATACTGTCATCACTCAATTTAACTTCCAATGCTCAACAAAAAATAATTTGTATTTACCGTCGTAGAATTAGCAAGAAAATAAAAATATCTATAGCATGAATTGAAACAACATATCGCTTCTTTGCATCAAATTATTTCCTCTTCATGATATAATCAACCTATTAAAAGATGAAAATTATGCTTGGAAGATATTTTGTACTAATACTGTAATAGTACACAGTAATAAATAGGATCGAACTTGACATTTGTGTATATTTAATAACACAATCCACATCTTTCAAGTGGCTAGGCATAAAATTCTATATTCTAATATTTTGGGGAGATGTCATTCAAACCCTCACAGACTTACATAAATTCAAATCCAGGAAACATAACAACTAGTACGGTGAATGACATAAAACGAATAATTACTTTACCACAATCATGCACAAATTCTTGATAAAAACTAATTATGAGCTATTAAATAAACGGTAAATATGAACCCAGTGACAGTTTACAGCCCAGCAATGGAAGACTTCTATCAGAGAGACTCCTCATATCAGCGCACGTACAAATGTGTCAAAGACAGCATGAAATGTTTGCAGTAACTTCCTCTCACTACTTCAATATCAGCGTCAGTTGATAAAGTATGCCATTTTGCACCTCCGCACCGCCTTACTCAGCATGCAAGCATGGGTCGTAAATTTGATTAGCTTCGTGAAATAACCTCCGATGGCGTATGGGAAAACTAATATCGAATATTCGTTCATGAAAACGACAGGAAACTGACGAAGAACGAAGAAGAACTGAAGGCCTCTATTTAGCGTCAGTGCGTTGAGTTTATTGATCAATTAGAGAAAGTGTGTTCAGTATTTTTACAGGTGCTCCCGGCAACAAGGACAGAACAAGATAGTAATTGTGAGGTTAAAATGCATACTTTTTACACTACAAAGTACATCCGTAGCAAGACATGCAAAATAACGCTTCGTATTATGGATGTATTAGTAAATAAGCGTACTTGGTCAGCAAGTTCTAAGGTCAAAAAATTTCTTTACGAGCCAAGAAATATTTTCTTATCTGCCAAAATACACAAAGAGATTGTACTCAAAATTTCAGGCCTTGCATTTAAATGTAACATATCTAACTATAAATCAAAAGAATCAACCAAATCCTGAAGGAATTCCCTCGAACTTCAAAACTTGAGATCCACAACGAGGACCCAGGAGACACTACTAGCGCCCAAAGAACTACGAGGACAGGAAAGCAGACGCGGCGGCTCATTCATGAGGAGATTGCCCACTGGTCCATTGCAGGCAGGGAGGCCAGCTTTAAGATCTAGACAGCGCCACCAGCTGTTGATCCCCAGAGAAATTCTGAGCTTAGGAATACGATGAGAACATATTTGAATATATTAGAGGCTCTCAAAGTAACATCGCATATTTTTAAGCGATCCATCTTTCTTTAAAGCCTCTCATACTCGAGGTCATCTGGCGTGAAAATTTGAACTAGAGTGAAATACATATTTTTCTTAATGCCTGACACTGTGTTTGAAAAGTTTCTTTAAGATAATTATCAAAATGTTTCAAGAAAAAAGTACATGAATGTGCTGTAGTTAAGGTGGTGTACGAGAGAGATTGGGTCTCTATGAGTATAATGCGGAGAGAAAATTACGGATCACTAAGCAGTTTTTATGTTACAAGTAGAGTACGTATCGAAATCGAGGAAGTGAAAGCGATCGGTATTTGTGCAGGTGGGACAAAAACAGAGTGATAGAAATAATTTTAAAGCATTTTGTACATCATGCACCGGTGGAGGTGGAAATGAACCGAATCACATTTTGCTGATGATATTTCACTAGTAATTGATTCAGAAAAGCAAATGCAGAAATTAATAATTAAATTTAAGTACGCAAAAAAAATCAACAGGTAACATCGTCGTGCTTTTTGAACTTGAAGAATACTTCAATAAATAACAGCTATAATAAGTTGATTAGTTAATATATGTAATAGAAGTTCTTATGAGATCACCATACGAACAACACAGTTCATGGCAATTATAAGGGGTTCAGAAATCAGAAAAATTCGACAAATGATGGAAGATGGAAGAACTGGTCAAGCAACAAGCATAAAGAATTACAATGAACAGTACCTCAAGAATGACAACTGCAAGACTTTGTTATGAACAGCATTTGTCTTAGTTTCAGTCATTTTTATCTCGCCTAATCTAAAATAAGTTAGTAACATTTTCGAGGCGTAACATTGGAGCTTCAAGCGCGCACAGCGGACATAGTCATGTCTTTATACGGTTGCTCTACGGTCTTTACACGGTTCCCATATCATCATGGAAGCAAACACCTGATGGAATTGTGAACTGCAACCAGGATACAACTGAATAAATTATTTCTTAGAAGAAGAGGTTAAAATCGTACCTCTACTTCAGATTTTAATTGCACATGGTGTCATTTCTCGACAAAATCACAACGTTGTTTATATATATATATATATATATATATAACAGTTTTAGAAATCAAATTCTCATTACAAAATCAGAGAAAAAGTCGGAAGTATTTAAATCCTGCAATTATTCTCTTCTCAATAGACGTAACATCCATCACCGCGTCATAGATACCGTATATCGAGATTCATGAGAAATTCTAATTCATGAGAAATTCTATTTGTAGTTTTACTTTAGGCGCCCCTGAACGTACTTGACCGCAGAAAATCCACCACAGCACGAGAAGAAAACGAAATGCGGAATTTATAAGAGCGACTTACACATCCCACTATGTTTAGTAATATCACTGAAATACTGATATCTAACCAGTCTACACACATTAATATTCAAGACAGACGGTGAAGTTAAATCAAAAAGACTTGAGCTTAAACATAAAAGTTCATGGGAGGGAATTTCACGCTGGGTATTTATAACAAAAACAAGCTACCGCAACGCTCTCCATAATATAGTTATATATTTACAGGGATTTTCACTTAAAGTACTACTTAATTCGCACAGTTCCAAAATTTTTCTTAACAACTACTACTTCAAAAATCTTTGGACAAAGGAATTATAATCAACGCAAACAAAAAAGCAATTCCTATCTAGGATCGCATACGTTTCACATACCAATTTGCTAAATCAAAACATAAAAAACAATATGTAATAAATCTAAAGACCAGCAATGAATCTTAAACCTCGTTTTGAAAACTTCAAATTTCAATATAAATACTTAAGACGTAAACGAAACAAGTGAAATAAGAGACTTAACTTAAAATTTGATAAGGGAAAGCACTAACTGTCGTCTTCGTTAGGAACAACAGTTCAAGTTGCCACTAACTAGAGCCTCCTCTCAGCTTTGCTAGAAAAAATAACACAAAAAATGGCGGTTTGAACAGATTTCTCAGGCAGAATAAACGAAGAGTAATTATGAGTATTTTCAGGCAAGCAAACTCAACTGTTGTAACACGAACACAATAGTAATTCCAATCATTATCGTCAATTTCTATTCAGATTCATATTTATATCTTCCTTACTGTAAATTAAACGAATAGAAAACAATTTAGGTAATGAGCACAGCGAACTCGGAAAGATTTAGCATCAGGAGCGCGATAAGAGCATGAAATTTATGTGGCGCTATCGGACAGATCGCAAAAAACGCCCCGTATGTATCTCAAAAAAGCGAAAAGATGAAATAAAATAACGCAAAAAACACACAGGCCAGAAGTCAGCTGAGCAGTACATAGGCTGCAATCTACACAAGTGACACAACAACATAGCTCACAAGTACTGCAAAAACTACAACATATTCCCGACAATAGGTTCAAGTAGCCAGGAATTCATCAGAGGAATACCATTCTTCAAGACATCCATTCTGACGAGAACAGGAACCGTCACCGTACTCCCTTGAGGGCAGCTCAGAAGCGCTACTTTCCTTGAAGCATCAATAGGACCCCACGATACACTGAAAGACACCCCCATAAAATGCTCCTTCCCTTCCCTCCTGTGGTGCTGTCAGAAATAAAAACGTCTACTCAAAAAGGTTAAAATTGAATATATTTTCTCCTGGAAGAATCATAAATATGATGTACTAAGCAGAAAAATTAGTCTTTAGTCATTGAATATTGTAAACAAAATCATGAAGAGTTTGGACAGCTATGCACGGAAGAACCATTGCCTCACATGTGTCAGTATAGCGCTGCTATTTCAACGACAGTAATTCATGAGGCATAAACATGGCTGGCGAGTCAAGGAACATCAAACACAGATGTGTACGCGAGGGTCTAAACATTGAGAGTTCGCATTAACAAGAGCGCTGCTTCTGCTGCAGCTACAGTGTATAAAGAAATGCAGGGATATACTGAGACAACAAAAGACTGAACCTAACAGTAAAAACAAAGACTGAACCTAACTTTAGACGGCATGGGACTTCGGTATTGAACCAAGAATGGGCCAAACGGCTCGTTCCTATTGCCTTATTCTATTCTATTCTATTCTATTCTACATAAAAACAAAGACTGAACCTAACAGTAAAAACAAAGACTGAACCTAACAATAAAAACAAAGACTGAACCTAACAGCAAACCTAGAAGCAAAAACAAAGGTTTTCCATTGTGAAGTGACCATTTTCATTTCTGAGCTTCCTCCAACATCTGTGACGTACGAGGAAATCATGGAATCTCATTTTAAGCAAGTTTAACCATCTCCAAGATTTACACGTAATAGGGATTTTTTAAAAATAATTCTAATGATGAAAAATACACGAATATTGAGGTAATACACACCCCAGATCGTTTATTATTGTACGGAACTTTAATCACGGTACGGTTAAGAATCAATGAAAAAATTGTTATGGCTTCGTGTTTAGTCAGCAAGAGAAAGTTCATGATGTCGACAACGGCCCCAAAAAACTGCAATACTGAACGAGTAACTTTCTGTTCAGCAAGTTTCAAAAAACTGAAAAAGACACTCAAATGTCCTCCAACAAAACACACTCCAGGCTCAACTAGCCGCAATTCAAACGTGAAAAGGAAGTTGAATGAGCAATTTGGGTCTGAATGGTTCGTTTCGTGGAGAAAAATTGTTGAGTACAAGTGCCCCATGTAGTTAGCAAGTCAGCGATCATGGCCTAGGTCTGCAGGGAGTTTAAATGGAGCAAACTCAGAAATAAAGCTTGAAAAAGAAAAACTATAAAATAACACATTAAAATAAGCTAAACAAAAAAATTGAAAGAATTTTAATGAAGTGAAATACATATAAATCGCTGCGAACGATACAAATTCGAAATAAAAGGGAAATGAGATCAAATTAAATTTAATGAAGTTTTCCTATTACACTTCATTGTCTAATTCGCCAACAGTTGTAAATTAACATAGTTGATCGATATTATGCATGAAATAAATTGAAACATACAGAACATGATAATAGTACCGTAAATAAAATCCCCCAGTGAAGGGGATGAAAATGAATGTTCAGATTGAAATGAGACGACTAACTTTATCTTTCAGCATTGCAGTCGATCAAAAATATATTTTTTGAAACACATAACACAATTAAACGACAAGCTGTAAAGAAATATTGCAACTAATGAATGAAGAGGGCAGTCTACCTCAATATATAATAATACATAAAGAGAATAAACATCCAACTTACAGTGACTCGTAAAAAGCTCGATTCCTAATGTCATAGATCCAATCGGACGAAGGTCACAGTGTGTTGCTGTTTTGCGTTTCTTTTTCTCTGATGTGAAATTCATATTTTGGAAATCCAGTCCACAGCTGTATTTCTGATCAGCTGAATGCTCTCATATGCTCCCTAGTGCAAGTCTTCAGTTTACAGTGGTTCAGACTTTCAGCATTTCTAGGTTACGATGCCTGGTCCACTAAATTAAATGCAAAATGAAACATCCTAGTAACAGAATATTCGTCCCTAAATTTGCACTCCCGTCTATGTGTAAAGAACTGCTGTAAGTAGTTCAACTGGCTTAGCATCAGGTGTATATTAATTTTTTTGCAGTATTCACATCATCTAATTGTTTTTCCTTTCTTAATTAGCTGTATTAATTTTTATTTAATTTATGATAAATGTGTCATGTTCGTAATTATCTGTGGAAACATAGCAAAAAAGCGGACGATACGGTCATTTGCTCTGTCGTTTGTTTTGAAACTTTGTTATTCGGATATTAATTTTCATACCTGTCGTTGATTTTACCCAGTGTAAATTTTTCATACACCTGCTATTACATATGAAATGAAGCTAAACTCATCAATAAGGAAATAATTATTGCGTCTCCTATGTTTTGAGAGGCCAGTATGTAAATCGAGTACATCAGAAAAGTTAATGAATTACTATGTCATTTAAATGTTTCTGTAATTTATATAGCTCTATCTGCGTATGATAGATTTTAGTTTTAGAGTAACGTTAGTGTTAATAAATCATGTTTTATTGTCATTATTTTATAACCAGGGACAGGTTTAGAGAGATTTTCAAAAGTAGTCTTGCGATTTACGGCAAATTTTGAGTTACGTTGTGCCTCCAAAACGAAGCCCTGACACAAGTCGAGAATCTACTGTAATGCTGTCCATTCACATTTAGTGAATAATAATGTCCAAGTTACTGGCATAATTGCTACGCTTTCCTGTTTTATTGCCGTCAAACCATGGAATTTATGTGTTCTCGTAAAATGTGTTCGCTTCACAGTTTTGGGTTGGTTTCATAAACGTAAAAATGCACTTGTTTTCATGCTAGAATTACTAAAATTTAGCAAGTTAGAGAAAGGCTTTGATTTTCATCTAAACTATTCCAGTTGATAAATTACAACTAGTGTAATTCTGCGTAGTCCTTGGACTCGCCAACGCTTAACGTTAAAAGCCTAGCGTTGCACTTAATTCTTTAGCTTTAGTTGTCACACTTCGTTCGCTTCCTTCCTTGTTTGACCGTTCACCTGGCACATTTCACTCCTTAGACTAGAGTATGTACAGTTGTCAACACGTTGTTTGGCCCTCACCCATGGCTTCCATTACCTTTGTCACAACTGCTCAGCTTCTCGTCTTCCCAGGAGCCCATTAAGTGGCATCTCGCTGCTTCCTTCTAGAGACTTGCGAAACTAGGTTCATGAATGTCAAGTAGCTCGGATCTGTGCCTTTGATGCTCAAAATTTCTCCCTAGCATTTGGACTCGGTGAAATTTTTGTTGCTATGCGCGCAGTTGCTGCTAAGTGCCCAAGAAACCTACCTCCTCTTAATTATTTTTGTATATCCTTTTGGTTGATTTTGCTACCGGCGCTATTTTTAATGGTGAATGGGGTACAATTTCGTTGAGCTCTCGTGGTATTAATCATTTACGTTAAGCTAAAACTATGACTCTTGTGGGCTGCAGGATTTCATTTAGCATTTATATGAAAATAATAGACTGTAACCGTGACGTACATGGACTGTGAACGCAACTCTAATTTTCTATAGCATATGAAGTTAGGGAGGTAACCAAGTAAAGTCAATGCTGTATAACTTATTTTGCTATTCCTTGTTTTTCTGTTCATACATAGCTTTTCTTGCAGCGCGTTTCAAGTTGTAGGTTTAAAGGCGTTTTACATTTATGGGGATATTACTCTTACTTTTAGTATGGAGGTCATTGACCGATTCTTAGGGACTTGCGTTGAGAAGTGATATCGAAATCAATTGAAAATCGGAATTTTGTCTATTTAGAAAATTCACTGAATTATTTGAGGTAAATATGTACTACCAAGCATGACTCACTTACAGGTTGTACAAAACAATTTATTTAATTGTAATAACATGTATTTCTTCCACATCAATTTGTAAAATATCATATCAATTTGCAAGGCTTCACATCTACTTATATTAAAAATGCTTATAAAAATAAATAGAAAATAATTGACGCTCTTCAATATGCTTCAAAAATTTGTCAAGGTTTTAGAAACCGTATCGAAAAGCATTTAATTTAAGCTGTTACTCTTACTTTTTCAAGTAAAACTTGCTCAATCGTGGTTTCTATAGCGAGCGATATTGTATTTAAAGGAAATTTTTGCTTGTTGTAGTTTATAACTTTACAGAAAGAGTAAACTCCTAATCGGGTTATAAACCTGCAGTATGGATGTCGTGTTCGAATTTCAAGTTTTTCTGTACGCTTATGTATAAATATAATTTTTTTCGTTCAATGCTCAATCGAAAGGAGTATATGTAGTGACCCTTGTAATTTTTCTCTCGATTGGTTGATCAAGTAACAATTATCTCGTCATGAATCTCTAGTGTGATTGTGCAGCATTGTCTTTTTGTAGAGTATGTGCATAAAATGTAAAAATGTAATGCAAGTGATTACAGGTCGAGGTATGCGTTTACAAAGTTCTACCTATAGTGTGCATTTCAAAAGGAGATAGTTTTACTCATATTTGAGGATGAATACTGCAATGATTCCTTCTAGCTTTTAAGTTCAGTTGAATCATGAGACTCAGTCAGTCACACTTGAGAGACGCACTAATATGAGTTCAATTGCAATTGCATGTTTTCATTACTTTCAGAAGATTATTTTAACAACCTTGCTTGCGAAACAGTTTTGTCGAGGACGTGGTTCATTTAAATTGAGGGCATCAAGTAAAATAATGGCAGCTGGCATTGCTTGGCAGCTGAGTGCCTTCCTCTGAGTGGCTAATTGTAGTGCTCGCCGTACCAATTCAGACTTCATTAGCTCCATTAGGCTCCTTGGGAACCATGTCTTGTGCACACGGACTGTGTCCTCGTGCGCTTCCTTGCTCACTCACACCAGATCTTTCTTTGGTTTCTATTGTGCATTTTCAAGTGTCAGAGAATTTGTAATTGACATTAGGTGTAATTTTCAGATAGCATCTTACGATCGTTTTGGAAACGCTAGTTTTTTCTCTTAATTCATTCAAAATTACTTAACAGCGTCAACTAATTTTCTGCAACGAGTGTTTATGTCTCCTGAGGACAGTAAGCAAAGTCAAGTTTTTCCACTTGTCGATGTTCAAACTGCATCATTTGTCAGCTGTGGTGGACTGTGCCACCAGAGACATTAAAACTTTACACCTCTGTTTGCCTTATGACATTAGATTTACTCCAAATTCATCATAGAGGAATGGAAATGTGGTTTAGCATTTTCTAAAAACACTCACTTCCGAATAGCGCAGACCATACTTGTGGTCCAACGTCCGTTTGCCTGATGGTGATGTGGCGCACAGCTCATCTTGCCCATGCATGATAATTTATGGTAATGACTTTTCGTACGTTCTCTGAATAATTACTGCGTCTTCTGCCTCCATCCTGGCATGCGATCAGTGCCATACCGACGAGGAAGCACAGCCGCTGGTCGGATTTTTTGCACAGTCATTGCCCTGCTCCTGCAAGACGGAATACCAAACCTGGCGTGTCTGAGCTTGCTCTTGTGGTTCTTATTTATGGTTGGCCTTACTGCCAATTTCATAGTCCCTACTTTCTCAACTATACTTCTTTTCCGAAATGAGGCTCGTGTAAAACGTGCTTTGAATTTTGTGCCCTCGTAAGAATTACTCTTCATCACGGTTTTGAGGGAAAAAACATTTATTTAATATTTTTACATTGAGTTATCGTTCGACTAAATCTTGTAGAGCAGCGTTTCTGCTTGCTGTCTCTCTCCTCAATGCTTTTGGGCAATTGGCACCGGCGCGTGTTTTTTTATGATCGTGTTACCAAGAATCTGAATGTTATGATTCTAAAAGGTGAAATTAATTCGGTTGACATTAGTTTATTTATTTGCAGGTATGAGCTGCAGTTGTTTCATTTGAATTCCTTTGACCACAAGCGGAATGCTAGTTCTTGATTAACAAACCTTGAAGTGTGGAAAAATGTTGGTTTATTTGTTGAAGACTATGTTTTTTCGAGTTTTATTATTCAGAGTGCGTTTTAGTATTTCGAATTCAGGCCATTTACTTAAAGTATAAATGCTGTTTTGGAATACTCTTTGTCTGGAGATGCATTAAAAAAATATAATCTTTCTCACCCGAGAATTGTGCTTCGGATCTATTTCGCAATGTTCAAAGCTCGTTGAGAAGTCGGTCTGATTTTATTGGCTAAGGATTCGACATTATTTTCCATGCTTTATCGTGTTAGTTACGGTTGGATTGGCAGTATGATACTTTTCGAGAACGAATGGAAATTCTTTTTTGCTTTGATTTTTTATTACGAATGACTTGAGCTCTACTCTCTTTTATACCAAAGAGTTATCTCTAGCAGACAACAGGCTCTCTGAGATGGAAACTGTTCCTGTGTACAATTCCCCGATCGCAAATTTAATTTTGCCTCAACCCCCATTAAAAAGTGAAGCCCACGTAATCCATGTTAATTGATTTGAAGGTCAATACGAGAATGTAAAGATTTTTCAATATTTGCTCAATAAGATTGCTTGTTGGTTACTGACTTCTAGCATGAATTGTCCTCGTAGAGATCAGCTAAATCATAAATTTCATATTGTGTTTACTAAAACAAGGTTTTAGTATCGTTAGTTGAGTGTCACTTTTGAAACACTTGATGTACTCGTGCTCTCACTGTTTCAGTTAAGAAATTAAGTGGTCACTCTAGAGGCTTTGAATGAAATTAACTTTATCTTGGTTCATTTTATTCTACAATGCTTTATATTTTTTTAACTCTGATGCAAATAGACTGATGGATATTTGTCCTTCAACCAATATTTAGTTATTGTGAGGACTTAAATGTTTGAAGTTTATCCTGATAAACCCATTTTTCATTGCATGTTTTAATTTTCTCGTGAATTCTAAAATAAATTTTCCCTATCACTGACATGATAGGGCATGAGCCACTTCTTCGGCTAAATTTATTTTCTTCTCCTAGCTTTGACCCCTGATTATGTTGCCGTAAAATCACTTTCTAATTACACAATAAAAGCTTAATGATCCTCTTAATTGGTCGTGTCTCGGCCAGGAGTAGAAGTTATGAGGTTTTGTTCCTACAGTCTCGTTTGTGTTGAACTGGTTCCCGCGGCATTGACTTCTGTCTTCATTGAATGGTAATTAGAGGGCGTTAATTTGTGCCTAAAATATTCAGAAATTGTGATGATACAAGGACCTTAATTTCCATGTGTATTATACCTAATGAATTGGAGTCTTCGAACGTAATTTACAGTATCTTGAATCATCTGGGATATCCTCGTGGAAGATTAAGTGTGTACTGTAGTTTTATGCTTCTTAAGCTTCCAGAAAAAAACTATTTTATACACCGAATAGAAAATCTAGAAAATCTGTAGAAAATCGTTTTGATACCCGTATAAAGGTAGAAATATGGATTAGTAAGCAGTTTGCTACAAATTCGTTTCGAAGCATGCTGGTATCAAAATCAAAGTAAAGGCTACGGCAACATAACTTTCTTTTTTTGAAAAGAACTTCCTTTGAAAAAAGGAACTTATGTTGCCGCACCCTGTAGTTACTGATGCTTCAGTTTGGATTGTGCCCGACAACGGATGTCGCACAAATTCATCATACTGGCTAAAACTGATGCTGCTACATAAAAGGTAGCTTCATACCGTCTAACATCGATAAACAATTTTCTTGAACAAGATCAATACCCGATACATATCATAAAAGTGTCTAGTACTGGCCAGTGTTAATGTTTAGGACATTCCTGTTGCATTCATAATGTTCACCGATTCTTATTTTTTGAAGACATCGCTGTTTTCGTCCACCGGGTGCATTTATACATATGAAAAGAACTCCAAACAATTTTAACTTCGCGTGTTGAAACATATTAAAAGTGCTAAATCACAGCTCTATATGCACAGTTAATCATGTACAAGTTCCTTAAAGAACACCAAAGTTGTGTAACTTATCTATCGCTGCCTGCTCAGACATGCGACTCCTGAAGCATCGAGGCCGACGCGAGTAAACCGAGTGAGAAAATGTACCTACCTTGAAAGAAAGAAGAACTGCCATACGAGAATTATGTCCAGAAAAATATTTCCTCTTTAAAATTGTGCGTCGTCCAGGTGATATTCATGATGGATAACTGATATTTGCTTAAGACTGACACCTGTGCCAAGATGTCGTATGGCTATTATTTAAATTACTTTATGCTAAATGATTTTTATTTAATTGTTGAACACTTTTCTTTCAATGCTATAAGTTTTAATTATGAAGACGAAGAACCATTGAATCTTCCTTTGTTATAATTATCATTACCCTCCACTCGAGCTGAAGATTGTACTTTTGATTTAAACAGTCGTACCGTTCGGACTCTCTTATACATCAAATTAACTTCGTACTTGAATGCTTCTTTATTCAAGCTGTGTTACATAAAGTTACGCTTGGACCTATATGAATCACCCTAATGTCCTATCGTGGAAGCTCATTTTGGAATTTTAGATAATTCTATGCTGCCCACCTCATGACCATTGTACGGTGAGAGCTTCAACACAATCGCGTGTCCTCTACAAAGGACTTGCCTCAGTTTGGTGCTGCCGTGAATGTCATCACAGATTTGCTTGCATGCGCAACACTCTCCTCTATAGAGCACCTGCAGGAGGGATGGAAACGTGAGCTGTGTGCTGGATCAGAAACTAACATATGAACACCGTTCTTATGAAAGATCTGTTAGTAATTTTGATTACTCCATCAAAAACTTGATTAATATTGTTTACAGTCTAATTTCTAACTGCTCTCATTTCAAGAAATGAGTAGGGTAAATATTTTGGTCTTTCGTCTTTATAAGTGAAGCAAAATGTAAAGATACTTGTTATCATGCTTAAGTAGATGTGATTTTTCTGTATTTAAGACATTTTTTGAACGATTTTACCAAACTGAATTGTTTAAAATTGCAAGTAAGCTTCTCGAGGTAGCTGCACCGAGTCATGTGACAATTATTGTTCACTAATTTTTGTAGTGCTAGCATTTTTATTTTCCAGTTGAAGTTGTTAACTAAATTATTGCTGCGTGACTTCGTTACTGTGCTCGTTATGATGTTATTGTGTTTCTACATCCATACCTGGAGCAATTATTGGACTCAAAGCCTTACATACGAGCACTGAGACACTCGAGCACGACTGATGTGAAGTTTTAGTAAGAAATGTTAACGACAGACTCTCCAAAGCACGCAGGAAAAGGAGCGCCAGCTTCACTCCGCTGATGTCACTCTGCTCCCGGAATTATTTTGTTTATTGTTCTTACGTTCGGGCATTTCCTTTAAGGCTCGGTCTTTGTTGAGTTTTATATTTGAATATTGCTTATACTCTAGGTTTATTAGAGACATCAGTCGTCTTTTAATTCCGTTTCCATTTGTGTGATATTACTATCTTTCTCTTTGATTCTCTCTCTGAAATTTAAATTAACTCAAAACGTAATGTTGTATTGATTTTAATTTCTCGTACCTAATTTCAATATTGGTTTCGTTCGGTGGATCATCAAAATGTATTGAAAACGATTCAAACATCATCATTGAACAGGAATTTTACTTGAATTCTGGGTTCAACAATGTTGACGAAGATAAAAGCAGGCATCTTTCAGCGTGCTGTTTGCTTTATCGTATATTAGCTTCCCTAGTGAATAGAATTGTGCGTAATAAAATTTTAATCAAATTTCACCTCACGTTCTAATCCTTGGTGATATATGTATAGCGTAGGAATATTCTATATTCTTCTTAAACTGGTCTGTGTTGTTATGCTGCAGACTATGACGTAGTTTTGTTTGTGTTTTCCTTATTCGTCCACATTGGATCATCGCGTTGTTGAGGAGTTACGCAAGACTAGCACACATGGGTGAGTCAGTGCCGCTCTACGGAGCAAAATAATTCTCGAACTAGAGTCGGAGTGCGTGGGCACGAATTTATGTGGTCTAACATTCGGCGCATGGACAGTTCGATTCCTCTTTGAGCTTTCCTTTGATTTGTGGGTTCTTGTCGAGCAGCAAATACTCATCAAAGAAGACCTTTGAGTGAAGTGCTTTTATGGTTGTTTAGGGTTGCGTGTATTAACCCTTTTCTCTTGCTCAAATGTTTTCTTTTATTTGACGTACTGCCCAAAAATAGATGCTTGAGATGCTAATAAACAGCAATCACTCACAGCTGCAATGAATATAGAACAAAATATTTTTTATCCTTCTCTCTCAGATAATGAATAGAAATGATTGCTTCAAAAGTGTTTTACATGGAATAAAAATTTTGGTAATTTGTATATATTTGATTGAACTAAATTGTTTGAATACCGAGCACTAAGGAGCTGTTCAACAGAGGCTGTATTTTTGGCAGTATTTCGTTTCACATTGCTATATTTAGTATGTAATCAGAGTCTAGTTTTAATTTAATCGAAACTCTTGCTTGGAGCAATATTTATTGCCTACCCAGTCAACTGAACTTGCCAATAACCTTCATTCTTGATCAGGATAATCCATTGCCGACTTTAATAGCCTCGGTTTATTGGCGCCCTGCTTACAATCGGCAGTTAAATTGAAGATTGTGTGGTTGTGTTAGTTGTTCCTGATCCAGATATCAGTGCTAAATTCATTAGTTAACTTGAGTCAATTACTCATTGTAAAAGACAGTTTAATGTCCATAGGAGCAGTTTTACGATTCATTTCTTAAAGCAAATTACTCTGGATTTATTTTCCGTTATTACGGCATTACGATGACTTTTTTATATTTTTGAGTCTTCGTATCCTCTGTATGTTTTCTTAGATTATTCCACGGTATTTTAAATTAGGAGTTTCTTCAGAATTGTCCACTCCGGCCATTGCCCGCCAATTGTTTTGAATGTTTCATGGATGTGCATGTACCGTGACAGAGTCACGCTCTGCCATTTTTATCCCTGTCACGTTATCCTCCGGCGTTTCCTCAATGACTCAACGGTTTCTTGTGTTTCCAGTGGCTACCAATTATCTCCAATTAATTTCGTCTGGCCGTGAAACGATTCTACCCTAAAAATTTCCCTTGTTCCTCTCTGCAGTTTTGAGAGACGCGGTTCGCCAGCTTAACATTAACAAATTTTGATTAATTTAATCCAATGAAGTTTTTAGGATCGTTGTGTTTTCTTTTTGGCGAGGCTTTCTTTTAGAATAGAAATATTCTCATGAGTAATGCTGTACTAAAGGCTAAGTGGCAGTGCATGGCGGGTTGGGGAAGAATAATCTCAATTTCTTCAGGATTAAGCTTATGAGTTTTCTACAAAATAACTCGTAGAATGCATTGAGTTACTTTAATGCCTGACCCCATTTACGAAAGAGATTACACGAACATATCATGACGGGTTGATGTTAGCAGTAATGTGAGGGATACCCCCGGTTCAAATGAGTCAGTGTCACACCCGCATGGTCTGTCTTGGTCGGATAAGCTGATTGGCTGACCAATAGACAAGCTTTCTTACACTCTCCGCTTCTCTTCTTACTAACCTTGAGATTGTTACTGCTCTTGCTCATCATTCTGCATCCTGTGCTGCTCATAATTCTCATTTTGATGTAAATCATCTCTTTGTTACTGAATTTTTTCGTGTTACTGAATCTTCCACTGTTGCTGAAACTCGTGCTGTTTTTGAATTTCCTACTGTTACTGAATATCCTGCTGTAACTGAATCTCCTGTTACTGACTTTGTTGCTGTTGCTGAACCTCCTGTTGAAGTTTTGGCGAGTTCATTTTTAGCGATAGTTTAGTTTTAAATTGATGTTATTTCCTCGTATTTAATTCTCATGGATATTTAATTGTCATTTTGTCCACTGTCACTGATGTTCCAGCTCACTCCCATCGTGAATGAAATGCTTTGATTTTACCATGCTTCGATATTTTGTTATCATCCTACCTATTTTCATTCCCTTTTTGACTTAAGCATTTTTATGGATTGTGCGCTTTCACTTGCTTCATACATACTCGTATATACCTGATGTATTATTATGACCTTTTATCGCTTCTGAAGTCGTTAGGAGCTCCAGGACCGGTAATGGCCTTTTTTTGTAGTTTCGATATAAGGTCTTGGTATCGACCTAAAAATTGGAGTATCTATTGTACATGTTATTAGATGGTACTAACAAACATAATGGCATTGGTACCGATCTAAATTGAGCCATCGCCACCGGTATTGTCCATAATGTATTTTGGTTTCTAAGTATTCCCGACCGTGTGGTCTGTATTATTTTTGAAGCTACTCTTGCTCATTTATCTTGCCCACCGCAGCACTAATTACTCATTTTCTTCAGTTGAGTTATTATTTCTAGTTTTTTAGTTTTAAGGAAGCCTGTGCTATTAATTAGGAAATTTGATGAGCAACTCGTACGTTGAAATGTAAATTATTTGAAGCCGTTCTGGTCTCTAATTTTATTTACTTGAACCTTAAGGACTTTCCCATAAAAAGTTGCTTGAGGTCATAAACCCTGAAGTGGAAGACCTGGGACGAGTTGGTTTCTCTGCAGGTTTTTTCTACGAACATCTTGTGGATCTTCAAAGGGAGAACAGGGTCGGCTCTAAAACCTCGGATAATTGGCCTAAGCTGCGATTGTTCAAGACATTATCAGTGCGAAAAGTTTCAATATAGCCAATTTTTCTACGTAAGGGAGTAATTTTTCGACGTTATCTGTTAAGGGAGTTTGCGAGGAGTTTTGAAGAAATGCGCAGTGGAAGCATTAATTGCATTACAATCTACCTGACCCGCTACTGTATGGTTGCTGACAGGCGTTCTAATGCAACTTACTGCTCTGAGAGACGACATGTTTTTGTTGAACTACTGTGTGTATTACTGCTCCCGCCCAGTCCAGCAAAAAAATCCATTACAGGCGAGTGCACTTTTCCGGAAGGAAGCGATGAGCGTGTTTTGTCGGGCTGAAAAGATTTAATTATTGTTGTGGATTCTCTCCTGAGATTGAAGAACTGGATATTGTCCGACGCAAAATTTTAAAAGCAAAATTCATGGTGCATTGACTTGGGAATTTATTTTTATGAGTACTACATTATGAAATACGTTATAAATTCGAATTATTTATAAGATACTTTTTGAAGCATTTTATAATATTTTTTATTATAAACCAAAACAGAAAAATAGTACATCTCACAAAATAGTTTGTTTCTCCATAACCATTGAAGAAATTAACTTTGAATGCTATTGCTTTTCAGATATAACATTTAGCTCACCGTAATGACCTTAGTTGTGAGAGTTGTGAAAGACACTGTTATTTACCTAGTAACTGAACCGCTGAGAAGCGTTCTGTTGGCTCCACTGTCTTCCCAACTCAGTTGTACTGGGAAAAATTATTCGGAATTTTAGTAATGGTAAAACATTCGTTATTTGGATTTTGTCTTTAAAATTCATTTGAGAACAATGGAGTGAAGGGTGAAAGTGTGAGTAAGACAATAATGGAGAGGAACACTGAAGCAGGAGACCAGAACTGCAACTGGAGTCATCATTCTAGAGCGAAATTGAAGAGATCCATCAGAAGAGATACAACTGACAACTGAAGCCTTGAGAGCTTGGCTCAAGTCCCATGAGCAGGAAAAGAAGGTTTCTGAATGAAATCTTCCGTGAGGCCTGTAAGGCACCTTGTTACTTCAGGACACCTTATTGCAAAGTGACAGATTGGCTAGAAATACGAAAATGTGTTTTCACACATGTGATAAATTTCACAGTATGACCTCATGAACGCAAATTCTTGTTTCATATCCCCGCCAGAGAAACAAGTCATTTTCACTTATGATCAATTTCATCACAATTTTTCTGGTAAGCGTGGAGAGTAATTTTTTATTTTTGTTGCTCATCGTAGTCTAATATTGTTAGAAAAAGCTTCGTAAATTTCGTTAAAGTATCTTTAATTACTTCGGAGATTCAACGGTCCATGGCCCAACGGAAGATTTTAAACAATTTTGCTGCTACGTCTTGTATGTTAAAAAAGTTCAACCAAGGGTTTTTTTTCGTTGCTTTCTCTAAGACATTCATGAGAATTCTTGGCCTCAACTTGAATATTCGATAACATTGTATTAATTCTCGCATGTAAGCGATCCAGTTTTAGATTACTGGGATATAATCAAATTTGTTAGCTAGTGGGGATAGAAGGCGGAGGATAGAGGATCAAAGGCAACTCAGGAAGCACGGCGGCCTGAGAATGTGGTGGCTGAGCCTGCGTTAAATTGTTGGTTCAGGTGGCGTGCCCTGCTGGCCGGCACCACAGCTCGGAAAAAAGTCGCCTTGCCTCTGCAAAAGCTCACCCGACGCGCTATAGAAATTAAAAATACACTCGAAACCGCAGGCCTTTCTCTGCCTCGATGAAAAATCTATTGTAGTGAGGCTGGGCCTCATGAAGGCGTCTCACTAAGACGGCTCAATAATATTGATGGGTCCAAAGAATGCAATTAGGGGAGCGACGTGCGGCACAAAAATGGCAGAGACAAATATATCGTAAAGAAGACGTACATACATCAAGCAGCACGTAATGTAACGTCAGTGATATGAAAGAACTTGGTATGCGCAACGCAGAACATATGCAAGGAGCAATTATAATCTGATGCATGCGCGGGAAGTTAACACTAGAAGAACTAAGGGCGTCAATTGACGCATTTTTAATTCGTTATTGAACACAACTTGAAATACATTGCATATTGTTCCTGCATCTTGTTTAACTTTTCATAGTTTGGTTGCAAGTAGTTTAGGTTAACACCCTCAATCCTTCTGGTGTTAATCTGTAAAGACGTGCCACAGCTGGTGTACTCAACATTAAAAACTCGAAAAGCGTACGTCAGAAATTGTATTCATTTGCATTAATGTGTATACATTTTACTTGGATCGTTATGTTCAAGAATCGGCATGAAAGATTACTTTCATTATTTAAACTTTTGTTTTTGAATAAGTCTATATAATCTCGCATAATGAGTTATAAAATGTGTAATCTTGCTTTTAGACAAGTAAGATCGAAAAGCTTTCTGGTATTGTGCTTTTTTGAATATGTAAGTTTGAAGGCGTTTTGCTCCTTCTATAGCCATTTTCATTACACGTTTCTTTCACCATTGACCGGAGGATATTGACTGATTGATACATTTTTTAATCTTCATCTATGTTGGTACTATTAATGTTACACATACCGTAAAGCGTGACGATATGAGTTCGGGTTCTGCCGTAAATTTCAGTTTTGGGACTTTTCCCGTTACTTTATCGTCGTATTTTCTACAATTGATACCATGCATAATATGGATGATATCCTATAGATTAAAGAATGTAATGCATCCACCATCACTCTGTATTCTGTTTGCTGGTTAAACTATTTGTCTACCGAATATTCAAATCATGCAGCTTTATTTTGCACTTGACTTTTTGAAATGTTAAGGCTGGAAGAATAAATGACAGAAAACGTTGCAGCCATCAACGTCAGTGAAATAAAAGGCGACTGCTTTTTGGTTTATCCTTATCTGTGTGTATATTCAAATATTTATATTCGTTATTTCTTTCATCACCAGAAAGTCATCGGTTTCTGCAATTATACTCTAGATTTTGGAATGAAGAAATGGATCAAATATTTTTATTATCACTTCACCATATGATGTGTACACGTTGAAACTTCTTCCAGGTTATATGAGTATAATGGTATTTCATTACAAACTAGTACTATTATTCAGATACCACACAATACATATAGCTAGGAAAATCTCAGCGTAGAGTGAAATAGCAGTAGAAACCAGCTAGAATTTGTACGTTCATCACAAAGCTGATTGGTAAATTACTGGGGAAGAAGTTCCATTAGTTGAACTGCGCCTTGAGAGACAGGCTCTGGCGTTAGAGGAAGTCATGCGTCAAGAGAAAGAAGGACGCAGCCACACAAGCTGCTGTGGGACTTGCTGGAGACCCGCACGCTGAGCGCACATCTGTCACAGCGCACGAGCAGGTTTGTATGTCAGGCTAAAATACAGAATATGAAAAATTCAAAGTGAAATGTTACGAGGTGAGAAACACGTAAATATAATAAAAAGCCACAGCTGTCAAAGGGAAAAGTCGGGCTTTGAGTATGCATTTATGAAGTTCAATGAATTATGAAATTCAATAGGCCAAAGAAAATTATGATGTACACGATAGGTTGTGTTTTTTTCAACTTTTAGAATTACAAATGAAAAAAAAGGGTAAACAATTCCAGCAAAATGTTGTAATGCTGAACTATTTTTGATCACAAATAGAAGGAGCACAGCACTGGCCCGGCACAAACATGATGAAGCACATAACTGACCTTCTAGTTGACAGAATCCAGCATACTGCAACTCACACTAACCGCTGCCAGTCTTTTGAATACCATCCTGTAGCGAGCTTAACTTTATAAATGGTCCGATGAGTCATGCCACGCACTTATTTATTTGGCTTTTCATTAACATGAACTGATGGACCGCATAGAGCTGTTATTCAGATGCACAGTTTCGTGTGACACGACTCTGTAGAGGTAAAATACTTTTGCACTATAATCGAACATGCGAACGCTAAACGGGTAAATTCGCTCACCTCATGAAAGTAATTACAGCATTGATAGAAATTTTTACGTCATTGAAGTAAAATCACTTGAAAGCGAAGACAGGATTTAGTTTTCAAAAAATAATAGAAATTAAGATGGAAAGCTAAGCAATATTGAAACAGTATGGAGTACTGGCGTTAACCACTGATCAACTTTGCATTCCATTTTATAATAAAAGATTGGTTCAACCAATTTTCCTGCTTACATTTCTTTTTGAATGCACCTAAATTCATTTCCTTTAAGGAATTCCAAATGGTATTCCTGCTTTTCTGAGGAAAAGTTTGTTCCGTACCTGTATTCCGTTTTAAGCTAAAGTTTTTTCAACAGTGCGCAGACGTATTTAAAGAGATTCACAAAGTGAATTTACGTAAGTCCGCAAAAACGTTTCCAATAGCTACATGGACTGTGCCCGGAGCGTCAATGAAGGTCCGTAGCAATTATCATGTCCCACACATCAATGCAAGCTCATTCATTTATGTGCAGCAGTAATATAAGACGATCATTATATCATGTAGGGGCACTCGAAGCATTAGGCTTGTGGGGAGAGTGGTTGGTAGAGCGCATTAGAGGGTACGTCGCTCACCGGTCTACTGCACAAGGTGAGGCGTTTCATTGGTGCTGCGCACAGTAGCACACACACAGAGTTCATTTTCATCCATCAAGTGGCTATAAAATAGCTTCCATGTCCCTCAAAGAGAGAAAAAAGTCATGGATGGTTACAACTTTGGATGGATTCAAAGGCGAACACCACACAGAATATGATAAACATGTTATTATGTATTATTAATGATAAATAATGCATTAGTAACGCCTATTCAGCCAGTTGAAATAAGGTAACTAAAAGTCATTACCCTGAAATTAATTTAAGCTACGTAATTCAATTCATTTTAAGAAATGATTCTAAATCCACAGATTATTAGACAGTTAATTGATACAAATGGGCACAAAATGAGACAAGAGCCTCCAAATTTATCACAGCAAGAAAATCACACAAGAAAAACTTTTATCAAGAACATTATCACATAGACGCCATAACAAGCTAAGATACAAGAGAAGCAGGATATGCCCGGACATTACCCCGACGAGGTGCGGCTTAGGTCCAGACACTCTGCCACTTTCTCATGTTGTTTGGCCTGAGAATACCTCTTGTATGTCGACGACAGAGCGTGATAAGAATGCTGAAACTATCACATGCTCACTCCTAGCAATGCAGCTGTAATTCTCTTGGTTGAGCAACACGAGGTCCAGAGCTGATACTAGTGCATCAAAAAAATTCACAGCAAAAATTCCACGCCAAAAGACGGAAAATACTAGATATTTTTCATAAATTCTCATTAATTATATCGTAAATATGGAAAATACTGGTTAAGTTTTCATAAATTCTCATATGAATAATTGAGCAAGTATGAGCATCTGGGAAAATTAAATTCCATAACATTTCAGTTTTTTCCGCTTGCACAGATAATTCCAGTTCAAAACTATTGTAACAGTTAAAAACTGATGCCCGATTAAAAAGATAATTCAATATTCACAAATTCATAAATAAATTTTGTTTTCTGAGTCAAACAGACAAATAATATAAAAAGCGAAGAGAAGAACACTACACACAGAGTTGGAATGCATGGAAATTATGACTATACAGAGCGCAGTAACGTAACTTCTTTTTTTATTTTTTGAAAGGCAAAAAGTGAAATTGTGTTGCCGCACCCTGTTCAACAATACTAAATGCTTGGGGAAATCTTGACTTACGAATTGATTCCTATCACGTGTGAAAATTAGTCTGCTGCCGTTTGACGAAAAGATACATTTTCATAATCAGATAGTTAATTTAACTTGCCATATGTAATGATTGCAAGAGCTTGAATTAGAATTTACTTCTGGTTATTGTCATAACATAGGCAACTAAATCAAGATAGATAATGATAACCATTTGATAACGAACAAAAATAATAGGCAATCATTAACGCCAGCGGCGCAAGTGAAATGAATGAGTACAATAGCATCACTCAAACAGCGCTGGTACTGGTCCCTGCAGTCATCGGATAAGTAATAACTAAGGCTCATCTTTATGAAGACAAACCGTGTGCGCACTGAAGAGGGAAAACTAAGTTATAGGTTATACGCGATAAGTTATACGCGTAACTTGCCTTTAAGCATTTTTCGAGCCGAGATCATAGTTAGTAAGGCACGCAGCAAACTACTCAACAAAAGCCAAAGTGTGGGAAAAAATGACCGACAAGGTCAATATCGTGACTACATTGCCGCTGGCTCTTCCGGCGTCCTGAGAGCGAAGCCACGAGGTAGGAAGACTATCACGCATTCATTACCGCTGCAGGAGGAAGGAGGGGCACCAGGGTGTGTGTCTGTACTCAAGGTAGTGGTTGAAACTCATACGATACCGAGTACAGGGCCAATACCTGTGTACGTATAGCATGTCGTATAATCATTGCGCACCATGAGTCTTATTTATGCGTTCTAGGAGCCATATTTATGTGTACTGAGTTATATTTATGTGTACTACGAGCCATATAACTACTGTGTACCGAGAGAAATGTGATACTTGAGTATCGCGAGTAGTGTAATAATTGTGAATTACGAGTCTTACACTAATTATTAAGTTATATTTATGTGCACCATGATGTTATATAAACATATTTATTGCGAGCCATATAATTATCGTGTACCAAACGACATGGAATAGTCACGTATCGCGAATCATACGATATTTGTCTTTAGTGAGTCGCATATATTATTTAATTTTTATTTATATATTTCTGTTAAAATCGTATACCTCAAGCAATATTTATCTGTACCAGGAGCCACCTAACCTTCGTGTACAAATAATCACTTAACTATCGTGCACCTAAAGTCATATAACTTTAGCGTAATGCGAGTCAGGTAATTACCACGCAGAAACTGATGACAGAGTATGACTTACGCCGTCTTCTCTCATCTTTCTCCAGTCCTGGGGTCTGTGGGTGACTGTGGGGTTGTTGTATGTGACTGAAATCCATGTGCATGAATAAAGTACAAATACGTGATTGATGTCTTAACTTTAGATGGCACAGGACTTGGGTAGCAATCCAATTATGGACCTAACGGCTCATTCCTGATGCCATACTCTACATTTTATTCTACTCTACTATCAGATGCAGCCACTACTCGCAAACCCACTAGCAGGTATCGATACTGGCCGGTAACAACAACAAGCCAATGCTCAAGATTCTCAGCATGCATACAACGATGCGGTCGTGAGTATCGTTCAACAAATTATTATGCTAATCTATAAACATGAGCCATAACAGTGATAGATGGCATGGCATGTTAAAGTAAAAAATCCAAAGAAATGCCTCTCGCTTGTATCAGAGTAGCTCATCGAGTAATGTAAGTCTTGATATCCACTCACAAATTCAGACAGGTCGTTTTTCATTGCAGCAAAAAACTTCATGAACAAGAAATTCAGGTCGCTTCATGTGATGTTCATTTTTAATGCAACACATTAAAGAAAGCATGTAGCTCCTGCACAAACATGACATGCCGTTTTAAATTACCTTGAGAACTTGAGAACAGGACGTGTGCGTATGGTGCCCCTCAAGTGGCTGGCGGGAGGATAGAGTACCAGCGCGGACAAGGAATGTCAGTAAAAATAGAGCAATAAACATTGAGATGGATGTGAGAACATGGAGTTGCGCCTTTGGTAGGAATACAGTTCAGGAAAGTAGTAGCTAGAGAAGTTTCAGACCATAATTTCATTACGAAGTTTACTTTAAACCCTGGGGACTGGTAATGGTATAAGCCAGGAGTGGCGAACCTTTCTTGGAGTAAAGGCGGCATTAAAAACGTTCATTCTTCAAGAATGTCTCAAACAATAGATTAGCATGGTCCTATGTAACGTATTTGACAGCTATTGTGACAATTACATTTATAATTTGCATGAAAAAGTAAAACATAAGAAAACGGAGACAATGTATTTTAAACCATTTCATATATTTTTTCCTTTTTCTCAACAAGCCACACTTAATGATTTAAAATGCCGCAGGTTCCCCACCACTGGTCTAAGCACCTAAAATTTTATTTAAACGAAATCGAATGAAACAAAAAATTCTCAAATTTCAAATGATATTTTTTACTAAGAAATTCTTAAATTGTCCTAAGGTGTGAACAATTGAAATAACTCTCGTAAAGTTACACAAACACTACATTTCTCTATGTCCTTACTAAAGTGAACTCAAAATTATAGACAATATAACGAACAGAATACAAAAAATACAAGGTGCTTTACAATATTAGTCTTGAATTCTAACTGATGATAAGAAAGTGCATTATTATTTTCTGTTAATTTAAATTCTTTACCCTGCACTTACACGTTCTACGTACATAGAGTCTTCGCGTTACTCATTAGTCTAAATTTAAAATGAAAAGTTTGAAGAGAGAATTGGGTAAGCCAATAAACTCTCATTTCATTTCAATGGACGGACTGCTGGTGGGCGTACGGAGCGTCAAGGCATGCAGCATTGTTGGTTCAGTTGTCGCCTCAGACCAGTGTTTATCCAACAAGGGAGAGAAGCAGCAACAGAAAGACCAAAACCGTAAGAGTTTGAAGGTGAGAAGTATCGAATATGCATTCATGAGAATACTAAAATCAATGAAAAGCAAACGTTGAAAGCTAACAGTTTCTTGGATTACATTCAAATGCAGAACCCTCAATAAAAACAAAAAAATAAATTAAATTTGCTCATATAATGTTGAACGAATACAAGTAAATAAAAACTAGGAACTATCTCCGTATTCTTCACAGCTTGAAGCCAAATATCCAGCGAGACAAACATACACCATGGCAAGTGTAGCTCGTGGAACTATTTATTAACACGTTGACTCCGAAGTGGTACGTATGTGTACCACTTAGGTTAGGTTCTGTAATTTTTCAGATCCTTCTAGTGACTATGCGTACAAAGTGAAGTTTTACACGAATCAGGCAATCGGAGGCAACGTGTTAAAATCGTACACATCTGTAACCTGAGTATTCCAACTAAAGTGCGTCACTAGTTTAATCATTGGCTGAGCCCCGTACGAATTTACGTAGAATGATGAACATTTCAGTTGAATAGGCTTCCAGTGACGAAGCAGTTCTTGAATTCAGCCAAGAGTCCTTGAAACTATAGACAAATTGAGTATTTTATTGAAGACAAATATGCAATAAGATCTAAACGTAAATGTAACTGATAATTTTATTTGTTATATGATCAAACAAAATGAGTTGTAAATGAAAAAAAATTCACTTTATGATATTTTTGCCGGTTACGCAATCAAATTTTGCTCACAAACTTGTTGAATAAAGCGCGTCAGAAATATTTTAATTCCTACTCAATATGCTGCAACAGCAGTCGACTCGCGAGGTTCCGACTTAGATTTCTTACGACAGCTACGCAATGCATGCACGAGCGAGCAAGTTCAACAAGATATAACTACTTGGATTACAACCAGGTACAGTATTTACAACAATCCATCCGTTTATAAGTATTATTGTGTTCATGGATTCCCATACACTTGGCAGCGAAAAACAATACATATCACTAATACGAAACACAAATGTGTAACAAATAACATCTCGCACGAAAATAATGAAGAGAGAGAAGCATAAATAAGCCATTACACTAAAGCACGAATTCGTGGAACTGAAGGCAAGCACGTCCATAAAAATTCGAAGAAGAATAACGCTTTTTTCACGACAATTGAAGTCACCGGTATAAAATGCACATACCTGAGATTAAAAACATCACTGGGTGAATTCACATTTTCTGTCTGCCGTTGTCCCGCCTAATTCACCCCACCCTGCTTTCAGAATCAGTTCACTCTACGTAAACGTTTCAAGCACATCCCAGTAGCAGCGCTACGAACAGAACAAGCCGAAGCATTTCCTAATGTTTTTCAAAACCAGGGGTCATCCGCCAGTTTAGTTGAAACCTATCCAAAATCATACCGCAATTTCAAACTATTTCATATAATCAACATTGACAATAGATAATATAATAAATTATTTAACACCGTATTCTATTCTAACACAGTACGATTACAGGCGCTACTTTCGTTGTCGTTTCGCCGCTTACGTGACTGCCAACTAAAATTCAACGTTCAGGAACACCTAGAGCATATTCTGAAATACTTCGCAATTTAATCCTAAATAAAATGGGTTCAGATACGCCAACATAACGCTGTCACTTCAATACAGTGAGCTCTGCAAGAACCTTAACTACTGTCAACAGGAGTTCCTTCGAACTATTGTAGATGCTTCAATTTGATTCTCTTTGTAAAATTTTATCAATTAGATCTTATGCATGCTTAACAATGTTGTTCACGTTTACAACGAGAAATATGTACGGCAAAATATCTTTTGTGGTAGCCACGAGTATAAATTTTTACACTACGTGAGAATAAGGAAAGTCGAGCACGCAAAAAGAACGAGAGGTTACTCTATCTCGACGACCACTTGGAATTGCAATCAAAGCTACAGGAGCTTAAGCCAGGCTTTCCAAGGGATTACTTGCGCAGAAATCTTCCTACCATTCCCCCAACATTCTTTATTAACTCGTCAACTTTCGAGGGGAAGTCTGAGGTCTTGAAGAAGATTTCTAGGAGATCAAATAGAATGCAGCTCTGAAGCAGTTGCTAACGCGGTATGGTCTGGACTGAACAATGTTGAATAGAGATACGATGCACTGCACACACCTCGAGTGACAGAAAATAAGGTTCTTCCAGCAAGACAAATTCCTTCACAAGAAGTCGCTTCAAAGACAAATGAAATCCTACGAACAGACAGCGGGTTGAATCTCCCGTATTCGGTGAAATAGCTGTACTAAAGCATCAGTGACAGAAGGTTCGTAGCTCAAGCTTCAAGCACATGCCCTACAAGGATGCTCCAGGGAGCTAATCTTTCCAGCAGTAACATTAGTGACATGTAAGCTTGAGCTCTAACTAATAAGTTTACTCGTTCACTCTCACTTAAGGCGAGACAACTCTCATTTCAGTTTACAATAGAGAAGGTAAGTGAAAAATCGCTTTGGTGCAGATACAGTTGGTAAACAAAAAACTATATTGGTCATGAGGGATTAGAAAAATAAAAGTAACACTCACAAAATAATGATACCTTCTCATAAAACTCGTAGCTAAATACATTTAAACTCAGAAGCATTCAAAACCATGGACCAACATTTCTTTCAGATAGTATGTCAGTATGATCTACAGATAGTTATTTTAAAACAATAAGTCATAGAGTATTTCATTGCAATATTTTAATGAAACAAGGATGGCAATGATACGCTTTAAATTGGAAACTTGTGTTTATTGCTTCAAAGTTTCAAAATACCCTCCAAGCAGATCCCTCAACAGCTTTTCTCTTTTCTTGGTGTGACTTATCTTCATGACATCTTCCTCACACGTGTTGGCTGTGAAATCCTTTACAATACATTCCAACTCTGCCAGGGTGCTTGATTAAAACCTGACTATGTGTTAGATGGCGTGGGACCAAGAAAAGAAATAAAGGGGGAGAAATCTGGAGAGTATGGGGTCAATGGTGATCCGTCCCGAAGTGTGTTCAATCAGTCACTAAAGTTAGATTCCAGTAAAAATCTTTTCCGGTTAAATTTTCTTCCCAACTTTATTAAATGCCAGAATATTTAGCATTTGACGTGGATGATTGGGGAAGAATTTAATCCTGAATCCCCCTTGGACCCGCATAATGTTCTGGAGCTGCCCGAATCTGAAGACAAACGAAGACTGTTGCTGATTGAAAAGAAAATTTAGTTGAAAATAACAACTGAGACTGCGTACGCGAGCCATTTTTGAGGATGATACTTTCGAGACGAAAGAACATCAGAAGTGAAAATTCGCGCCAATTTTTTAAAATGTCCGGCCTCTCTTGTAGCATTGATACCCAAGTTTCATTAAAACACGGATAATATTTTTATTAATTATTTGAATATTACTACCAATAAACCATACGTAGAAGCATGCATGCAGCTGTCACATTATAGGTGTAACATCCGAAATGAACAAACAGCATGCACATAAATTCAACTCTACCTCATGAACGTTGGATGCGTCTTTTTCCAGAACTATGCAGAACAACTCACCTAAAAAAACAAAAATATTGAGGCAAAGCAACTAACAAAATCTAAAGTTCGTCAAACAACAACGTAAATATAGTCTACACTCTAGTGTAAATGACTTGTACTTGTAAAACAAGAGATTTTGAAAACATTAAAAATTATCGAGTTAAAAACTATTTGAAATACAGTTCTAAGAACAGAGTCCTTAAAATGATAATAAAGGATCGTCTTCTTAATGGTGAAACGTTTCGAATAATGTTACCAGGTGAGCCAGCCACAAAGTTCGCGCTCCGCTGCGCTTACTGAAATCCTCCAGAAATTTCCAATATTGACAGCCAAGCGAGATCGTTCTCATTTCTTTCCGCGCGCGTATCATCATTCAAGTTTCACGAACAACAAAACAACCTGTAATCAAAAAGCGCTCGAGTAAAATTTTGACAAGGTAGAACATTCAAGTTTTGAGGCTTTAATGCTACGATCGATCATTTCCAGCCAAGACACTCGTCCATTACGTTAGCTTTCCATATACGAACAATAATGGAGCACTAGTCCATTACGACAGCAGTATGCCTTTCCAGTTCCCACTTGCTCATTCGTCATGAGCAGAGAGATCGAGATGAGAACCCCGCCCTCGTTACTCCAAAGAAGAAGCAAGCCCAGAAAGGATTTTTTCGCACGCCCATAGAGGCCATCCCGAGGCGACATTTAAACTTATGGCTTCGAGTGAAAGGTAGGAATCCCTGAAGGAAAATCTCGGTCGGGTCCCGAGCGTGGGGAGCTCAGTGCATCGATTATGGAAAGTTGGAAAGTAAGATGATAAGGTGCAAGTGTATGGGAACTCGACAATGCGAGCAACCGTGCATGAGCTACCCTGCCTAATGGAAGTCGAGCACTCACAGAACTGAGCATGGTCAAATTAGTTGCATCTGAAATGAGCACAGCTTAGAATTAATTATCTTATATTAGAAAGTACACATATTTTGGATGAACTTATAGGCCACCAAAGATAACACTTCAAAAATTTGTTGAAGAGTATCTCTTATAAATAAATAAAATTGCTAAGGCTATGCATCTTTTAATGCCGTACTTCTGTCCACCTGTACGCAAGAAATCTATAAAAAGGATGAATCCGTTATAACGATATTTAAAGTTGATACTACACATGATATAAGACATACCGAGTGGTGCCAATAGTTAGACATGTTAGACAAAATTCGTTCCAATATGATACTCAATACATTGATAATGTAAGGACTGACGAAAAAGATACAGGCAGAATTACTAACACTCAGAAGTGGGACTACCGAAGCCACTATTTCAACACAGCAAGAAGTGCTACGACTAATTTTCACCTAGCTAAAGAAGAAGCCAATCAAATAAGTCCTTGGTTGCAGTGTTAGGCTGGAATACCACAAAAACTGAAGTTCGACAAATCCTGGATAATAGGCAAACTCGCTTGTATGTTGGAGCACCTACGCAATTTAGCGTAGTTTAGCACAAGTGTAGTAAACACGAGTGTAAAAAAACAGTAGGAGTGTTTGCTTACACCCTCGAGCAGGAGCGGTAAACAAAAAGGGAAGGCTGAAGATCAGTCGTTTACACAGCGCTCCTTGTGAACCATACCACGCTATGGACGAGTAGCTCAAGTTAGTCCAGCGCTCAAACCCTTGCAATACCTTCTCTCTTTCAGTGCTATTCTTTACGCAAAGATTGGATAGTTCATTAAATTTCAACCCAATTTGTTACACTTATACTCCCTTTTTTGCACTTTGCTTTGAAAAAAGGAAGTTATGTTGCAGCACCCTGCATGTACTTCTCAACCCACCAAACGATACTGACGAAAAACAAATGTTACAAAACGAAACTCTAACACAAAACTTTATTCAAGCAGGGAGAAATCCACTACTATGACTCCGATTTTTCTTTACAGTAAAACTATTTCTTACAGAATCAAGAATCCTCGAGCTGACAAGAAAAATCTAAAAATCAAATAATTTAAAAGCGGATTCAGACCCTAGGGTTGGATATGTTCATTCCCATACTATTCATATAGTCTAGTACTACCTATTCTCTATCTCTAAACATTGTAAGTGAAACACGTATATCAATGGGACTTAGAGCCTACTAATGACATAGTAAAAATGTTTGCACAAGAGACATGAAAGCACACAGGCAAAGACGTTACCAGCTTCTACAACCCTGTAGCTGCATCAACATCTTCAAAGAAATCATACACGAGGTAGCAGTTCATTCGCTGGTAAAGAACATCTGCAAACCTCACAGGCAAAAACACTGCAACGAATTTAACACTGAAAGATAACAACTCAACAAGCTGGAAATGATAGTAAATAACACACTCTTTGTCAGTGGAAGGGTTTTAAACGGGACCATGATCAAGCCTATCAAATTATGAGCTGAAGTATAAATGTGAAGAATGATACAGAGACGTTTCTTGTCGAGGAATTATGGAGGTAGAAAATTTATTTTAAAATGAATTTGTTACTTTAAACATACGATATGAAATGCTTCTAGACACTTTCAAACGTAAATTGGGTGATCACAAGCAAAAAATTCCCCGAAGATTAATGTGCATCTAGGATTATCTATGAGTAAAATGAGATAATTGCTACGTTGAACAGTTTCCCATGTAAGCAAAGAAATATAAAAATCGTAAACATTCAAAACACACCATTTGTTATCAGTAAGAAGACGAAGCACAGTATAAAATGTAGGGTTAGCTAAATGAAAGTAAACTAAAACCACTGACGACCACCGGCATTGTCCAAATGAAGACACTAATGAAGGAATACAGTGTACACAAAATAGCAGCGAGACCATCAGACTGAACACGAAATACAGAACACCATAAAAATGAGAATAAATAAGACACACATGATGGGAAAAAATCCCAATGCTAAACAGTTTTTTCTTGTACCTCTTCACCGCCCCGCTAATTTTACCAGAGATGAGGACTGACTAGAGCGCATGGGCGTGAGTGTAGTCGAGCAAACAAGGATGAGACATGAGAGTGACGGCGTATTTTGCAAGGCCATTGTTTCTGAGCTGCAAGCTCCAGCCAGCAGCTGCATTGAGTGCTTCCTGTAATTCCGTAATTCACGTATTCGGTGAGTCGACACTAACGGTCACCTGAAGAACCACGGCATTAGTCAAGACCGAATGTACTAATAATTGCGTGATTTATCTATTTTGAGGAGAGTAGATCATTACCCTTTGATCACACAATAAGAAATCCTACGGAACAAACGCTATTTTTAGATATTATTCTTTTGAAACAAGAACCATCATTGTTTGGTAGAAAACTTCCATGACAAAAGCTTCGATATTTGAAAATTGATTCATAAAAAGTATACAGATAATATTTATAAAAATCAATTATATGTAATTTATAAAAACCTCGCGACTATAAATAAGATTTCTTGGCTAAGAAGATAATTGCGACTTATGATTTCCTGTCATAAATAAGATCCTGGAAATCATACGGTGAGATCAAGGACTTGGGTGAGATGCAAATTATGAGACCAGGCGATACATCAAGGTTGAACATTCATTCACACAGCTAAAGTGATATTCTATGCATAACGTATCTTTACAAATGAACACCACAATCGATTTATTCTACATAAAGTTCCAAGTGACTTCAAAAAATCAGCTTAGGACTAGCACTAGCATAATGAGTCAACAGTTACTAATATCCAAAAGAAAATATGGTAGGTAGATAAAAGGAGCTCAAGAAGAGCGAACGTACAATGCTATCCTTCGAGGACGAATCAATTTCTGCATACAATTTTCCGACTTTTCCAGGCGACTCCCGGCGGTAGACCACACAAGTCGAGAAAGCTCTCGCGTTCTACTAAATTATAGGTTTGAGTTCACTGCCGCTACAGAATTGTACGCCCGAAACAATAATTCATTCAGATGAGGCTTTCGTTTACGGGTATTTCATTTGCGGTCATAGAAAAGTTCTCGTAAATAGAGCGTAAACAAAAAGATAAAATAAAGAGACCTCAAATTCTTTTACTTCAAAAAACGTGAGGCGAAATACACTCAAAACGTTTGTATAAATAACGAGGAGTTGGTTCATATTATAAGTTTTTACTTCGGAAACTATTAATTATAATTACTTCTTGAACCTATGCACAAAGAAGAGGCTCCGCATTCTGCATTTAGGTTACGTCCTAAAAGAAGGAGAGATGCAGGCTATAGTTACAAATTAACACGTGTATATCAAACAAGTCACAAGGAAGAGAATATCATCATGTCCACCACGATCGAACAACAGAGATGGGCATTATAATTAAGAACATTTAAGCTTCATTCTACTTATTGCGCGTCAAGCTCACAGGGCGATGAACAATTGGCCTTGCATGATGATTATCATATCAAGTCTTGAGCACTTGAATAAATTAAGGAATGATACAGCTTAAGTGACAGATAATAACAAGAGAAATTTAACAATTCGAGGACTAGGAATTAAATGGATAGTTGAGAGGCCATACTAGTGTTCACAAACCCAGATAAATTCTACTCCTGGTCAGAAACAGTTGGTGCAGAGGGAAAATAGTGTAAAAATTTAACTTATTTTTTCGACGTTGCACATTTAACTTTTATAAAGCACAAGAAATATATCCCACTACATATTAATACCTAACTTGCTTGCTTGCGTACTTGCTTGGTCGTCTCGCTGTTACGCTCTTAAAGATTAAGAGAGGAGGAAAATCGTCTACGAATAACAAAATGAGATATCATGAAATTTCATTTCTAAATTACGATGGCAAATATAGTTTCTGGAATATATATTCGAAAGTCAAAATACTGTATAAGAGCTCTTGATCCTGTCGTACATAAGCTATTTCGCATATTTTTTCTGCTGAATTTCTTCGTAGCGGTTGAAACTTCGCGCGGAGTAGAGGCCAAATATTCGAAGTACAGGCCCCTGGTATTCCACTATATAATAATATAGTTTGTTGCTTGCTTGCTTAGTAAGTCTCTCTGTCACGCTCTTAAGGATTTAGATAAAAGGAAACTCGAAAGGTTTGTAAGTATTGTATTGTGGATACCAAAGGCACATCCTTCAATCTGGAAACTCCTTCGCGTCCACAGGCAAATCAAATGAAATAATTCAGTACAAAATGTGAATTTTCACGTGTGGGTCCACTAGTAATGACAAAGTTTGTTGCTAGCTTGCTTGGTCCGTCTTTCTGCCACGCTCTTAAAGATTTAGATAGGAGGAAATTTGATCGGGTATATACCTACAAGTATTGTAAACATTGTATTGCCGATACCAAAGACACATCCATCAATATGGAAATTCTTTTGCAAAGTTTGCACCCACTGACAAATGAAACGAAAACATTCAGTAAACAACACGTGAATTTTCACCTGTGGGTCTACTAGTAGATAAATCATTAATTCCCCGAATGCTTTCCGAAACATTAGTGTTAGAACGTTTCCCCGAATGCGAACCAACTGTTTCCGACATAAGGAAGTATTTTATTAGTTGTCTTCATTCAGAAATTAGTTCCTTGAACATTCCAGTTTCTCTATTTGGAAGTCAGCAACACATAGATGAAAACAGCGAAGACACGAATCTCCAGAGCTTCTGGCCTACACGAGTTTACATTAAACGTCAAGTTTTATCGAACACTAAGCTACGATAAATTAATTCAACCCAATGTGAAACAAAACGGTCACAACGCATGACAAATGTGCATGTAAGTTAATTCAATAATAATGGCAGGAAGACTCGCACACAACAGAGTAGGAGAGGAAATTGGAAGTATTACCATGAAGCGTGGGACGCTGCACCCACCCAGCAGTGGACGGACATGCCACCACACCGCAGCTCCCGCCTCACAACGATTACGTACCACACGCGGGAAGGAAACAGGTGAGGGCTAAAATATTTCAGAACACGTAATAGTTCAACACCGAGCACACCCAAACAATGCGTTTTACAAATTACACACTTGCATGAAGCAGTGCCGTACGGGAAATTCTTAGGTTTTCTTGTATTTTCTGTCATACTTATTTATAACTTTAGTATACCAGAAGTCATGGAATTATTCTGTCACATGAGTTAAGTAATTATTGTGTGAAAATTTATGTCAGAGTATGACTATTCCTCTTCCTTCCATCCTTCTTTACTCTTGGTGCTTGCACGTGAGGTGGTTGAGGTGATTACGCGTGATTGAATTAAGACGGCATGGGACTTGGGTAGCAACCGAGAATGAACCAAACGGCTAGTTTTTGTTATCCTATCCTACGAGGAGCATTAAGAAATTTACATGAGCTTCTTCTAACAACAGTACATCACATGGTAAAAACAATGTATTACGTTTTCATTATTCATAAAATATACACGACTCGTGAGGAAACAGAGATGATAGTTATTGAACGCCTTGAGTAAAATGCTTCATGATGTAAAACAAATATTCAATACAAAAACACATGCTTTTCGAAAATCGAATCCAAACACTAACTCGGGTCTATTTATTCACAGGATGGTTGTTCGAGCGATAAAAGTTAGCTCGATGATTGTTTTATAATCTGATGAATCCATAAAAAACTATGGCATATTCAGGGAACCTAAACTTTATGAAAAGCCCAACTAACCTGTGATAGAAGCGCCCCAAAATTTTCGCGTGTGTAGCAAATGTAAACAATTTGGACATAAGTTACAGGAGTTACAAGAGCCATCCGGCCATGCACCTAAGAATAGCCAGCGTGGTGTGACACGCATCAACCTTACGATGGGGGTATAAATAGAAATGTGAGGTCTTGCTTAGCTTGCATGAGCCGCGCCCGCTACAGGTCGCAGTCTTCCTCGTGTTGGCAGAGTAACCAGACTTGCAACCTATACTCATTATTCAACAGAAACGTATTCGAAGTTAAATGTGTTCGTTAATAAGGAATAAATATTCGACGTATTTTAAATACAAGAACTGTCGCTTAGGAAGATGCCAAAAAACAAGTCAATCTTAGTAATGATTTCCAATGCTAGAAGAGGAAGTATGTTTAAAAATAAACCACAGATTCAATGATTCACTTTATGGAGCTTTTAACTTTTTCAAACGCTATTTGAAGTTCGTTATATGATCTTAGGCAATAAAACGTTGACAATTCAGCCTTCGTTTTGCCAAACTCAGTTTCAATTCAAGTGCGGGTCTATTCGAAAATTTGTGTGCCACACAAGAAATTTTTAACAAAGGCAGTGCATATCTTCATCGCAATAGTAATGGCAAGCCAACAAAATATAGCAATAAAAATGACATTGAAAGGCTAATGACATAGAAAATTTGAAACGCTTAAAGGGTGAGATCAAAACTAAATCTATTTGCAGACAACTCATCTCGTGGCACCACGCAATGACGAACAATATTAGGAATATCATTTTGATGGCTGCTTTCGAACATTTTATGATTTCAGTCCTGTAATAAAATTTGACGAATTACTACAATATCTGCATACAACTTGAATATAATTGAGGCGTTACGTGCCACAAAGGCGAAGATGCCAAAAAAGTTTGGAGAAGTCGCAATATAAAGCTTGCAAAATAAAATAGCAGTAGCATAATTAATTATCTACATATCAATGTGTTCTTGATCACATTTCGTACGTTAACTACTAAATCAAGCTCAGCTGTGAGATTTCAGAATAATAGAAAACGGATGGTTTAGCTGGTGGCATATTCGCCCTTGTGGCACGGAGCGCCCCATATCATGATTATGTGTCTGAATACATCGTTTAGGAGTCAAATTGTAAACTCAAAAATTACCTGCAATTAAGTAATCCTTATAGGCTCTTACCTTACTAATTCAGAAAGGTAAGAATTTTGGGAACAAAACTATCGTGTAAAAAAACGTAAAACGTTTACAAGGAAGAAAAAGTGATTGAAAAATCCAGTCCTCATACTGAAATTATAGAAAAATTGCTCATGAATTAACCATTCAGGTAAATTTAGGAATTAGCCTAAATGGTCAATAAAGGAAGCTTAACCGTTAGTTAAGAAAACTATACTTACATAAGCTTAAATGAAGCATGCTCAAAACGCTGGTTTTGAAGTACGAGATAACGTGAGAAAGTTTCAATTTAGTTGACAAGCTTTTATGAAATGTAGGCAGAAAATTAATTCCAGACAAGTTAAACTGAACTGACTTAATCATTCGATAAATTACTAACATTTCCGTGATATGTTGAGGGCTTATAGCTGAGTATTTCCCCAAATTAAAATTTCAAAATTAAACTCAAACTTTCAGAGACTTTTTCTTGATGGCGAGGAACATTTCCGCTCATCATTACTAACTATTAATTGAAGAGTCACGAAGAAATAAGGACATCCAGACAATATATTGCGCAAACGCCTTAACTGACAACGTGATAACCAGCACGTTAAATCTGCAGGGAAAGGCCAGCAGCAGGACAAATAGAGAGCATGGAGCGATAAAATTAGCAGTGCGGCGCCTCATTTAGCAGCCGCGCTACGGCATCTGGAATGTCCAGGCTCGAAGGAGGAGACGATATCCTAATAAGAAGTAATGAAGCTCACAGGCGTGTCCATTAAACAGGTATGATTATCTCAAACACGCAGATATAGTACCAGAAATAGAAACTATGTATTTCATCATTGATAAAGCGCTGCATATATTTGGACACCAGCCGTTCATCAGGAACATCACTCTTAAAAAAGGGAACATCAGAATACATAAAAGGAACATCAGAATACACTCTTGAGGTACAATTTTCAATAATAAGACATGTATGTTTAGCTCTTCTATGTAAATAGACAATATATTCTTGCGCTGTAAATACCAGATACATAAATATCCAATACAAAGACTAACTTACCCAGGTACATCCAAGCCATTAGTACAAACTGAATTTCATTTCAAAAAAATAAATATTCAGAGTTGAAAATACGACGACCATTAGCTAACAAGTGTTCAGCAACGATAAAATGTAGGGTGTATTCAGTGGCTTGCTGCGAGCTGCAGATGCAGCCACAGAAAATAGTTCAATTCTTGGAACTGACTCTGTGCTGAGAATAAACACTCCATGTTCGAACAAAATGAACAAATACAACACAAAGAGGAAGATGATATCACCAGTATAGGTCGCCACACGGTCTCAATAAACCGAAGGTATGGCCCTAATTTAAACCGTAAAAATGGTTCAAAAAGTAAGGAAAAGATGAAACACGATACAAAAAACATTGTAGATACGAAATTATTTTTCCAGAACGCAAACATTTTGCACCATCAATTTAAAGTAATTTTTTTAGTGGTGGATGTCTTTTGTGGTAAACGTTTTCGTAATAGTTGAAGCAAACTAAATAAGAAAGTTTACAAAAATCATATTTAATGCATTCATAGCAATTCACCAAACTGCCAATTTTCTCACTAGTTCGTCGAGACTTAAAGGTAGCATAGCAGTTCATTTCAAGGGACATAGCACTGAAATAATAAATACGTTGGGAATATAAGCACCGTAGTTCGATGCTTTTGCCATGCTTGTAATGAACCTCCATCGTACCGCGTGTATCAAGTCGCGTATTTTTAACTTGGCATCATTTAAGGTAGCAACCCTCAAATTCTAGCTAAGGTGGTGGTCAAAGTACCTCTCTGACAGACGTGGGTTTTATGAGAGGAATACGTACCTCACTAAAAATATTTGTAACCCAAGGGGGTGTTTAAGCCTTCTAGAGTAAATCAATAAGCACATAATTTATGGTATAAAATTATTAAACTTGTTAAATGAAGTCACGAGTGTCTCATCATTTTCATTCCCCGCGCAACAAACGAGCAATGATCTCTCAAGACTCTTCGACCTCAAGTCACGATCGATACTAAGAACAAGTTCCACTAAATCAGGCATCGTAACGTAATAGACATATAATATCCATATCATGACTCCAATCACGGAGTAAAGTACCCGTACAATATTCCAAAAATGTCTTCATCAACACCATTTCTCCCGGAGGTTAGCCAATAAAGGCATTAGGACAAGACAATTTGGGTGAAGAAATGCTACTCGGTGGCCGTGGAAGACCCACTACGCCAAGATGAGGTCGATCAACACGTCGGAAGTAGCAAGGAAAATTTATTGTCGGTATCGGAGCTCACGATGAAGTTGGGCGGGAAGCAGTCAATCACAGAACTGCATATCGTGAATTAGTATCGGTCACCAATCACTTATGAAATGAATGGGTCCATTACAGAAAGGCTATCCAAAAGCCTGTACACCAAGTTCAAAGTAACCGAGAGCAGTGATGGGGAACGAGCAGGAAAAGATTGCATTTTGACTGACAGTCCAATCTCCCAAGTAGAAATGCTAAATGACAGCTGGTGTATCTCATCCCCACGAGTTGAATAAAGAAAATGAAAAACGATCTCTTCAATCGGCTAGATTGAGTGACAAACTCCGTTCCGAACATTGTCAGTCAATACTTTAATTAATACTTCGTGAAAACCAATGCCTAATTAAAATATTCAAATACGACAACAATCAATGATATAAGAAATGAGACACCTCAATATATCAAATGTCAAATAGACTTCAAAAATTAGGCCTATGCTTGAGTTATTTTTGTACATGAACGTACCACTAAAGCTGTTTTTCACTGTACAATGCCATTTTAAATAGCATTTTAACGCATTTCCGTTTGAAAACTGCGAACCACCAATCTAAAACTTTCATCTTAAATAACTAATGAAGTAAAACTAAGATACTGAGACAGGCGTCACTGAGTTTTTATGTACGTGTATACCGTGATACTGAGTGTACTGAACAACGAATGTGGAATTACACAGCATCGCTACCTTGCTAAGCGTACAGTACTCCAGTCATTTACTACGAAAACAAACGAGGGGGAAACTGCATGATCTATTGCGCTTACAGGTTTTACATGAGCAAAAGGGCTTACATGAAACTTGTGAATATAAGGACTGAACACCGCACTCGTGTCACTTCTATACATTCACTGCTATATCGTAAACAGAAGTAAATAACAACCAGCTAAGGCGTAGAAAATGGGAACTATTGATGCATTTAAACCTGCAGATATCCATCAAACACAAGGTCAGGCACTACTAATCTCACTCGAGCCATGAAAACGCTAAAATTTCCTTTGATTCACCCATTCTATTGGGAAATTGGAGTATAATCTGCGGGGAGGTTCACCCGCTACTGACTTAAGTTTGCTCGCTGCACCGCCCTATACACTTCGAGGCCATAGAAGACCAGTCCGCCCTTGTACACCAACTCTCAAGCCTCCTTATAGGCTGGCCAACTCTATTTGCAATGACCAAATTAAAAGGAATCTCTGGTGTGAACCTTGACCCTGAGAAAGCCGAAGACATGGCTCTCCAGTTTCTTAAGCCTCAGTGGTACGTGCCTTATATGAACGGAGGAGAGCAACAACTTTGGGACCGACGGGCATTTGAGCTCAGCTATGGATGCTATCACCAGGGATTAGCACGCAAACCTGAGTCCCACACATCTGTTGGGCTCTTCTCCCCTTCTCACGCTTAGTTTTCTTATACTACTTCAATTATAAAATCCTTAGAAGCAACTTCTAAGGAGATATTGCACAACGAAAACCTCAACCAAAAAAGTGACTTCATGGATTATAACCGTAAATAACTTGGACAAAGAGACGTAACTTAGAAAAGACAATAGAATGCATAAAAAATGTTGGCGTGCAGCATGCATAATTGAAATCGAGGTGCAGAATATGACGTACTAAAAAGCCTCATGCCTTCGCACATACAGAATAACACCTCATCAACTAGGAAAATATTATTGTATTTTACCTTCGGGACGCGATATAGGCGAATTATTACACCCAAATTTTGGAAATTCCAAATTTTATGTGACTAGAAAATTGTAACAGTTGTTGTTTTGCATAATTTAGCGGCATGACAACAGAACTCTGAACAACACTCGAGCATCAACGGGCTAATAGTAGCTCACTTTCAGCACGAGCGTCGAGAAATGAGACACTGGGCTAGAATAAACCCGCACACTTTATTACAATAATTTGCAAGCTATTTTTAGCACCATTCAATGGAATAAGGCAAGATGCCCTATATCTGCGCACTAACACCACGTACACCAACGAAGACTGCAAGCTTTCCTTCAAAGCCTTTCCAGTTTATCAGATGTTTTAATGATCAACCGATACCTCGAAAAGGGCAGAACACTGCATTAAATCTCCATTGAAGAAGACTCGGGTGGTGGCGCTTTGAACGCTTTGCCAAGTCACTGTTGACAACAAGAAAGGAGCTGAATCCCATGCTTCTCAATCTTGCAACGCCCTGTTCGAACCGTGACAAGGTTTAACACCATTTTAGACGACTGAATGGAACGTCAACTGCAAATAACAATATTTTGTTAGGAAATTTTCAATGAGCAAAAATGTAAAATGGTAACAGACGTTAACTCACGTTTTCCCCGAGAGGTAGTAAATCATGTGGTAACATTTATCTTAAAAAAACCTTGAACAATTCGTTTTTAATCTGTCTGTTGGGCAATAAGGAAGTAGACTTGCAACAATGAGGACGGGAATAAAAACAGCGCTATAAGTGAAATGTGAAAATACAAATCGTCAAACGACGACAAATGGACGCCTACTATTTAGCTTTTTGTTAGAAATGAAGGAATAGTTTAGTGATGATGTATAACATGTACTTTCCTTGTACGTATCGTTACACATTCTTTAAAAGCCTGTTAGTCCACACTTATAACGCCACCTACGTTATTAAAAAACAATGAAATAAATTAGTATGAATAAATATTTGTGAGTAGAGTGTTCCAGATGATGTCTTAAAAATACGGCATGGGAATTGGTGAGCAATCCAAAAATGGACCAAACGGCTCGTTTCTATTGCTTAATTGTATTTCACTCTAAAACAGCAAGCAAACACACATTTGCTAGATTGTGGTTGCAATGGGTTTATGATCGTAAATCATACTGATGTTAGCAAATGAAATCCAATGAAATGCTTTGAAGCAGTAGAAACATCCATGACACGCAGGTGTACTTATTTAAAAGTTCCAATACAGGCATTTCAAGCAAAGAGGATGGAGCACTACTGAGGCGATACATGATATAACAATATAACTTTTCAGAGCATTCAACAAGTACACTCTTTTATAGAAAGTGAAACAGTTTCAGCGAGAATGAAAGCAGGGTCTTCCCTATCCACGAGCGAGCGCCGAAAGAGCGCATATCAGCAGAGGCATCGCTGGACACCAAAGCCACAACCCCCAGGGCGCGGCATAACGTCGAGCGCAGGTGCCATACACCGACATCGCGATTCTTTTTTTAAGAATAATGAAAGAAGCCATTTATCACGTCAAGAAATTAACAGAAGGAACGCGTTAAAGTGATCGTACAGATACCGGCCTCTCAAAGAAAAACCCTACCAATAAAAAGTTGTGAAAATATACATGAGCTTAGAGGCGGACGATTGAGTCCTGATAGTATAAGGGACTTATTAACATTCTGTTCCATAGCTCCTTCTTCGAAGTTGGAATGGTCACAGTAGTAATTAAGGGAATTAGTACTATTCTTCGTCTTAACAAGATAACTCCAGCAGTGAGTGGATGTTCATTTAAGGGTTGGAATCAGGAAAACAATATAAAAAGCATAACTGAGCTAGTGGAAGACGCTACAACACGCATTACTAAGATGGTTCTTCAAGGTTTATGGAAAAGAAGTAAAGAAATAAATTCAGCAATCCTTGAAAAATAGGCATCCGTGAAGAAATACCACTTGAAAAATTCTCAAAATTAAAATTATTACGATTTTATTTGCAAAACCTTGGATATAAGCCGACACAGCGCTACGCTGGTCATACACTGCAAGGTTTTCATGGGATGAAGGTAGTTCAGAAGGCACAAAGCAGCATCGATGATTGCTCATAGCATTTCTCATGCATCGTTATTAGTATCGCTTGTTTCTGCTATTACGAGAGAATTCCCAAAGAGCAGCAGAATTGGTTAAAAGTTAAGTTTTGGTTTCATTATTGACTAAAATGAAAGCACATGCTAACATTAATATTTAGATTCGAGTTACTACTTGAATTGGCAGAAAATAGAGTACATGTAATAAAATACCACAGGAAGAGACGAAAACTATTGATATTCCTGAAAGTTTAACACGAACATGAAAAATGTCAGGTAAGTTACGATAGATAAACTTATTTACTTGGTAGAATGTGCGAGTACAAAATTTTATTTTCAGTTAAATATTTTCAGGTCTGATGGCATACAAGTTAACGTTGTTTACTAACTTTATTCCACTCTGACACCCGGAACAAAGACTTGTCAATCATACTATCGAATGTACACACTAAGATATTATTCGAAAGATTACTTCGAACTAACATCGCAGACAAAAATTAATATCAAAACAATAATTGATACATCGAATCTAATATGTTGGTTTCAACGTCCTCATATAATTTCAAGGTAAACTTGAGAGTTTATTCTCGCAGGCGCTCACTGAATTTTTCAGCGATGAAGTACGTCTTTCGACGATGTTTTATATTGGAACTCGTTACAGTAGAACTGTGTTCAGTAACCACCGATTCTTGGCACCTAGTGTGATGCTAACCACTACACCGAAGGACACCAACAGTAACCACCGATCCTTGGCACATAGTGTGATGCGCTAACCACTACACCGAAGGACACCAACAGTAACCACCGATCCTTGGCACATTGTGTGATGCGCTAACCATTGCACCGAAGGACACCAACAGTAACCACCGATCCTTGGCACATAGTGTGATGCGCTAAGCATTACACTAAACCAACGGTCACCATCGAATGCTGCTTGCTGACGTCACGCTGCCGTGGCTGCAATTCGCTTCGGTGAAGATTAATTCAGTCAACCCTGTTAGTTCTGCACAGATGAGCCTGTCCCATACAGTGACCAGATGCTCAGAGAGCAACAATTTACTAAGGCAACGTACAAATCATATGGAATGAGTTCTATTCTCTAGTCAAACTACAGTATTCGGAACTTGAATCGTTGACCACGTTTACGAAGAGTATTATACCTGTCAATAATTCAATATGGATGAGAAATTAAAAATGAAATAAACAAAAGGGCTTTCAATGTTCTTCTAAGGGAAAAGGCGGAGTGAGAAAAACGTTCCAGCTAGGGTATATAGAAATTTTGTCGACAACGGGAAATATGAACACGAGGTCTCTCTCCATAAGATTTAAAAAATCATAAACTAGTAAAATACTTGAACTGGTAAGTGCACAGCCACTAAAGGAAACAGCTAAAACATCTATAAAATACATGACAGTGATGCTAAGAAAGCAACAGCAAATATAGCACTTGTGTAAGATCGGCAACTTCTTCAAGGGAGGAACAAAAAGGTGAAATTAGCTAGTACCACAGCCTACTTAATTCCAACATCACACCTACACGAGACAATTGCAACGAGTGTTGCTGAACATGAATACTGTAGATCGCAAAGGCTACGTCTGAGGTACACTAATTCCCAACACGTGGGCAGACAGGATCAGCATTCCACCTTAAATAAAATAAAATCAGCCAACTCCTGGGCAGCACAACTTGCCAAGGTACGTTGAAGGAGCATCGCCAACAATGCTCATCCCTAAGAGGTAGGAAGTAAAAAGTATTGTCATCTCTCGTACTGCTTGAAGATTCAAGGCGGCCAAGGTAAACGCAATATGTTGAAGAAGAAGCAAACACTTTTATTCTCAGTGATTTCAAGACAATGTCATATAGCACTGCATGACAAGCGGACGAAAAACCAATAAGCAAATGAAAATTAGTAATCAACTGTTAGCGAAGATTTCGAAAATAAATTTTGAAACGAGAGAACAAAGTCATTTTAACGAAAATTGACAAAAGAAAATAAGAGTTGATTTAAGTTAGTTTAGTTTGAGTTAGTTATAAGGACAGCTTCTTTTACTCAAGAAGGCAGTTTTTCTAATTTGTAACCAACATATTACGGACAAAAGAGAAACAAAAACATTTGAACTAATAATAACATTCTGGAAATTTTTTCAGACCAGTTACGTAAAAACACCAGTTTCAAATCATAAAATGGAATAAAAATGGCAAGGCATCGCCAGTTCTTTGAATTCTAAAGTGTACTTGACACCCAAGGCGTATCAAATATTCACAAAAAAAGCATGGAGCTTAAAAAATATGCAAGTTCATTACGTCGGCGTGAGGACCATTGTCAAAGAATAGCTTTAAGAATTAAATTTGGCTAGGCCTACACCAGCAAGTCGTGAGGCGCAGCTCAACACACCCATCCCTTCAGCAACGCATCGAAAAGAAAGTTTCCTGAACAACCCAACCGAAAACAAACTAATACTCGTTTGAAGCCAATGTCAACATAACGCAAAACCGTGAGGTTGTTAGTACCATAAAGATTCGTTCGGTATTATTGAGTATATTTCGCAATATTAAACCGGCATTAGAACACTCGCGTGTCTACTAGTACAAAATTGTTTTTGAAAATAGCTTTAGTTGAATTTGTGACTTAATACGAGAATTCACTAATCAGAGGCTAACAATGCTATCAAAAACTCTCCAAAAATAAGTTTGATACTCACAATATGGCCAGCTTCATGCAACAAAAAAATCATACTTTTGAGTCAAATAATACAATATTTTTAGAGCTGCAGAGTATTTCACACGAACTTTCAGATGGACCTGAGCAGGAGAAAGAAGCCTGAGCACCAGACACGACTAACCCAAGGAACGAGGCTCAGAAGTAAAAGAACGGTGTCTACTTTACAGCATTATCGGGGTACAAGCACACAAACATGCTAGTACAAGCTACCAAACTACCTGCAGCCTCCCCCAACGCATTCATGAATGTAGGAGGAGTACTAAATTAGCTGAACGCAAATACTAGAGACTGATGTGAAAGCAAAAGGCTCAAAGAAAGAGCACATGAATGTTAATTAGATAACAGTTTTGCACGAGAGAGTGTATTGATTTCGTTTCTGTCATGCAAAGTTACAGGATAATAGATTAGATTAATAAATTTGTAAAGTTTTCATGCAAAATAGAAGTATTCACTAACGTACATGGGAATTCAACAAACGTTTTCACTTGACGACTGTTTTACAATGGCAGAAAACATCCAAACGAAATGCAGGATTTAAGACTGAAGTAGACAAAAAATATCGAAGGCAAAGGAATCGGAGGTTGGTTGTCCGAGAGGCTGGTTTCCCTTACGAGAGAAAAAAATAAAAAGTACATACAATTAAAGAAAACACCTACCACAAACTGCAAAACTAACCTACAATAGCCTCATTTTCCAAATGTTGCTGATTCTGCGGTTAATAACTAGGGTTACCATCCGAGGCGATAGTAGTCATACGTTCAGAGTAAGCACCATCAGCATTCCTCCCTCTCTTAGGTGTGGCTCAGGAATCCTACCGAAGAGCGCTAAGTCCCTACGATACGCTGAAAGACGACAATCCTCTTCAGTGTTCTTCTCAGACGAAGAGGATAAAAAGGAGAGACGATTTTAGAATAGAATAGAATAGAATAGAATAGAATAGAATAGAATAGAATAGAATAGAATAAGTCAATAGGAACGAGCCGTTTGGCCCATTCTTGGGTCGATACCCAAGCCCCATGCCGTCTAAAGTAAATACGTACATCAGTCATGCACGTACACCTTAACCACGTAAGTAATTGAGTCATGAACACGCACTTCACTTACTCACAGGCATTTCTTTTTTCAGTCATGAACACGCATTTCACTCACTCACAGGCATTTCTGTCACGCACATTTATCTCAATCATACACTAGCCCTAAGGAGTTAGGGACATAGCGTTAGTACGATGTAATACTGGTGGATTCGTAGTCCAAAATTTGTCGAGACGATTTTTGAATGTGTTCACAGTACCAGCAGAAACTATGATTTCTGGCAGCTGGGTCCAAGTTGCGGCAATTTTTACGGGAAAAAGTGCATAGCTTGAGATGTTTTGAAGTTTCTCAGTAATAGTTTTTGGCCGTTATTTCTGGTACGTAAGTTACCGTCTCTTTCGAAAAGCCCTTCCAGAGTAACATCATTAAGGCCGTTGATATACTTAAAGGTTTCAAGAAGTTGTTCTCGCGTCTTTCGTAGCTGAGATTGCGGAGTTTTGGAATCATCTTCGTTGCTTTAGACTGAATTTGTTCCATTTTATCAATAATTTTTCGTAGGGTGAAGACAAAAGTTGTACTGCATATTCTAAATGAGGCCGAACTAGTGCTTTATAGAGCGGTAATATTGTGTTCTTTGACTTGTATTCAAAGTTTCGTGCAATGAAACCAAGAATCCCGCTCGCATTTTTGACGCTTTTTTCCACTTGTTTGTCATCTTTGAGATTTTCAGTGACAATGACACCTAGATCTCTTTGTTGCTGGACTGTTTCAATGGGTATGTCATACATCGTGTGTTGGAAATGCCGGTTATTTGCACCAACGTGCATTACTGAACATTTATCAATATTGAGGCTCATTTGCCAGGTTTCAGTCCGTTGTAGAAGACGGTTGAGGTCTGATTGAATAGTTACTCTGTCCTTTTCGGTGAATGCTCTGTGACTGAGTTTCGTGTCATCGGCGAATTTGTTGATTTTACTAATGATTCCGACATCAAGATCGTTAATGTATGTAGATGATGAAGAGGAGCGGCCCTAAAACGCTCCCTTGAGGGACTGCTGATGTTACAAGCGTTGAATCACTTGCTTGATCGTGAATCACCACACGTTTAGTGTGGCCAGTGAGCCAGTTTCGTATCCATCGGGAGTAGCTGCCTTGTATTCCATGCGCTTCCACTTGCTCTTGTGGGGAACTTTGTCGAAGGCTTTTTGAAAGTCTAGATATACAAAGTCTACGGTTTTTCTACGGTCTTATATGCAGTTAACTTCAAAGAAGTCAAGGAGGTTTGTGAGGCAGCTACGTTTTTCCCTGAATCCGTGTTAGGTGTCAGTAATAAGATTTTGGTTATTAAGGTGTTTTGTTATACGGACTTCAAGTAGTCTTTCTATTGCTTTGCTGATGACAGATGTTAGACTGATTGGACGATACTTATTAGGTATTTGTTTTTTCCCCTTTTTGAGTATAGGAGTGACATTTGTCCGCTTCCAATCTTCCGAAACTATCCCAGTTTTAAGTGATCGATTGAATGTTTGTTAGAGGTTTGCTTATTACTTCGGCTGTTTCTTTGAGTATCCGGGGACCAAGGCCGTTTGCTCCGGTTGACTTATATGAATTTAGAATGCTGAGCCGTTTCTCTACCTCTTCTACTGTGAATACGTCATCTGACAGGATTTCCTGAGGATTTAAAGCATGAGGTTGCGGGATTTCAGTTTAGTCTTCGTGAGTGAACAGAGAAGCAAAGTATGTATTAAGAATTTTGGCTTTGCGTTTTGTTCTTCGTTTGGGTTGAGCCCTCAGAATCGATCAGTGGTCCAATAGTGTCTCTTTTGAGTCGTCTGTCGTGTACATATTTGTAGAAGCTTTTCGGGTTAGTTTTAGCTTGTGCTGCAACTGTAAGTTCTTTATTTCGTTATATAGATTTTATCGTTCGCTTAACAACCCTGCAAGCATGGATATGTTTTTGACAATGGGGTTCTGTTTGGTATCGTTTGAGTCTTCTGTACGGATGTTGTCTTGTATTGATGAGGTGTTCAATCTCTCATGAGAACCATGGAGGATTATTGGTTGGGTTGATTCGCTTTCTTGGGATATGGTGTGCTGTAGTGGTTGCAACCTATTTTTATAGTATCACGTAGCATTCCTCGGTGTTTTTGTTGCTCATTAGTACTTCGTAGTTATGGCTGTCAAGCTCTTCTTTCATTAGTTCGAAGTTTGCCCGTTTGTAGTCGAGGATTTGTTCATGTTGAGTCCTTGTGTTAGGGTCTTGTACTTCGAGCGAGAAGTCTATCATCTGGTGGTCACCGATCTTGTCCGTAACTTCTAAGCCGTTTATGCTGAGGTCAGTGGTCGTCATGACGAGGTCAAGACTGTTGTTTCCTCTAGTTGATTCGTTGACATGCTCCTGCAGGGAATTTGTACTCATCAGATCAACAAGTTTTGAGCCGGGTACATTTAGTATCATTCACCTACTCAAATCCATTATCCAGGCGTGATGCTGCACCACACACCAAAGGTTTCGTGGCAAAAGCTGTTCATAAGTGTCGTCTCATGTTGTTATCTCCACGCCACAATAACCCTTCTCACAAACCACGCTGGTAACATATGTGTCAACGCACATTGAGTGACGCTATGCCGAATGCACAGGGAGAACGAGAGAGAAGAAGAATTGATGGGGATACAACAGGAATAACACTAAAAAGACCTAGGAAAGTTCGAAGTAATGACATTTGCGGAGTGTAAATAAATTTCAAAAAATTAATTTTAGCTTGCACCTCGTTCCCTGTCGGACACGTCTCTGTTTAACCTACCTTTTTATGTTCTTTACGCATTTTACTTCAGCATGCAGCTAAAAATGAGGCCAAGATATTTACTTCACGAGGAGCAGAACATGTAAGCACGAATAAAATAAACAGAGAGAGAGAGGAGGGGAGGATATCAAAGAGACGAGGTATGCGAGCGCAGGCAGACAGAGTAGCGCAGTGTAAGGTTACGCACGGAACAACAGCAGCATTGAGCGCAACGCGGACCGTGCGACATTCGCATGCTTGCTGTCCGCATTTGCCGTTTCGTCCACAACATGTAGCGAAGGCAAACAAACATGGCGGAAACAAGAACGTTATGACAACCACAATGGAGACACGTTGACTTGAAGTAACGGTGCTTATATAACAAATACCATAACGGAACACGTGTGAAGGGGTCAAGCAGACGCTAATTAAAAAACTAGTGACCATCACATCAAGCCAAAGAAATTTCCTAAATATACTAAATTGACGCGGAAAATGAGGTAAGTAATCTTTTCATAAACTAAAAAACAAAACAACTAAAAACTTATGAGGGCATTCAGTTGAATTGAAAATAGCGTTCCAAAACTTTATACAAGTACACGAGCACAACTAAACAAATTATTATTTTTATTAAATTCCCAGTTCAACAACCGCAGTCACTACAACTAAGCAAATAATTAAGTTAAATGACTAAGCTTGACAAGGCGAATTTCAGATACGTATGAGAAAATTCAAGCAAAACAGACGAAGATCATCAGAAAAATCCAGAATTACTTGTCCGCCTTGCAGGGTTTGTTCGGATCAAGACTTCCCGACTAATTCAAGGTTACAGATCTGAAGGTTACAACAAAGAGAAAAAGTACAAAAACATATCAAATTAGATAAACTGAACTCTCACAGCACTCCATCATGACAGTATTATGAAACCGGCGACGTATCATCAAGAACAAGACAAGCACAAACCCTCAAGGCTCCATCCACTGAGCCACGCACTTCCTTGAGCCCATCTAGTCTGACATAATTACTCGTCTTGCATCAAATAAGCCTCAATCAACTGATGAGCTTCAATGAAAGCACTGCATCAAAGAACCAAAGCAAGTAATGATGCAAAGTCAAGTTTTAAGTAGGTGTATCGATGGAAAATACGTAGACTAAGCAGCAGATTGAATGTTAGCCACATAAATACGAATACATTCAGTATACTAATTTCCAGTAATTGTTCTTCTTATAACTTTAATAACGCCTATACTGTCAAATAGATGAGGTTATTGAAACATAAGTATATAAAACAATTTAGAATAAATGGACTGTTGAAAAACTTCGGAAAATATGAACACTCGATGCTGCTCGAAACCCCCAATATTTTGGCCCGGTGTTTATGTCATATAAATGGCTACTGTATGGGCCAGCAGCTTATTGAAACCAGAAACTGCACAAGCGTACTCTACATCAATATTAAAAATAAAGTCACTTCACAACATGATTTGGAGATAAATTGACCTCACATGTCCGAAAACCACAAAAAGCAATAATTTTTTGACGATGCTCAATTAGAGTAACATCGATAGGCATCGCAAGCACAAGCTTGCTGTCATCGACCAGCACGAGTCTCCGTCATGTTGAGGACCACTTTAGATGAATTTCAATGATAACTAAGCAAACAAAAACACCTAAAATTCAGAGGCTTTCAGAAGCTAAAATAGAGTGAAAATCCCAGTGCGTAATACACGCCAGGGGAAACGCACAGCGCGAAAATCGTACACGGAGGCTTAGGTGCAACGAAATGTACGTGGGCAAATTTGGACCTCCCAATAGCATCAGTATACTCGTACACGGTGAATACGAGAGCAGTATTTAGCGCTGTATATTAGAAGTGTTGTGAACAATCTGAATCGTAATTCGTACTTGACCACATCAAAATAGGCTTCAGAACTGAGCGAAGCTGCGCACATCGCACGTACATATCACGTATATCAGCCCCCCGTAGACCAAAGGTTAGAGTACCAACACTGAAACCAGAATTACAGAGGCAACAAATTATTTCCCCACTGCAAACTTGAGCAAGAAGCAGTTCAGTGCCGGACGAATTGAGCGAGATGGCATCTAGACGGCGACTCATCAACGAGACCGACGGCAATGTGGTGGTAGTACGGCCAAAAGAACTAGGGAAGAGACAAAGCGAGACCATGCCAGTGTAACGTAGAAAACACGATCTCGATCTCCCTCCTTATACAGGAGGCAGGGAACAGCGGTCAGGGCCACAAAACACAGTTGCTTGCTGGGGGGCTGTATTGCTTGAAAAAAGTTCCACTTCCAAAGCATAAGATTTATTACTAGAGACTAGCTCATTAAAACGTGCACAAAAAGAGAAACCTTCTTGATATTTCAAGAAAATAAAAGAACTTATTCGAAAAAGTCTGTTCTAAAACTGTTTAGAAACGTCCCAGATATGAATATAAATTTTTGGTTTTGAATAGGATACTCTACTAGTAAATCACATCGACACGACCAGTTCTTCAATTTGTGGTAGTGACAGAATTTGCAATTAACTGCCAAGGTCGAATGTTCACAAGAATCAATACAATTAAAGCCGTTGCAGCCAGGTGAGAAATTGCCAAATGTGCAGAGCGCGACAGAGAAACCATGGAATAAAATATGGCAAAAATAAAACGTAAAGAAAGCATAAGGAAGTTACAGTAATAAGATTAACACGTTGACTCCGAAGTGGTACGTATGTGTACCACTGAGGTTAGGTTCTGTAATTTTTTCAGATCCTTCTCGTGACTATGCGTACAAAGTGAAGTTTTACACCAATCAGGCAATCGGAGGCAACGTGTTAAGAAACATTGTACTTAACACGTTTGTTGCGATTGCCCAGCTGGTGCAAATCTTTACTTTGTACATACAGTCACTAGAAAGCTTTGAAAAAATTACAGAACCTAACCTGAGTGACCCACCGGTGGGTCATACCGCAATGAAAGTGTTAAAATTGAAGCTAGAAATTTGTTTAGTGACAGTTGAAAATACCACCAACGGGTCTGTACGCTCTCAAATTATTTCAGTCAGTGATGTCCGACCTTTATATTCAGCTAACTGCCCCGGCTTGCTGAGAATGACTGGTAGAATGGTATACAAATACTTAATCCGTGCGATGAGCAACACGTTTAACAAGTTGCCTCCGATTGCCTGGCCGGTGTAATTCTTCACTTTGTACGCATAGTCATTAAAAGGATCTGAAAAAAATTACAGAACCTAACCTAAGTGGTCCTCATACGTACCACTTCGGAGTCAACGTGTTAAAAAGGGAACCCTAGTTTCCTAACTCTACAACTTTTCTTACAACTTACAACCGAGTGAACCAAGCAAAGCGTATATCCTGTACGACCTACAGCATGCTTAGAGTAAGTGTAAACTTTGTGAAGGACAAGCCAGCCCTCCCTCTCGTGAGTCAAGGCAATCGTTCAACTAAGTTTGACGGCACAGCATAGCTGACGTCATAGACACAAACACAAAGTTAATTCTAATACATTCCTTAATCCTCAATATGGCATGTTCACCAGGTGGTTCTGACTCGTCACAAGTTAGACCAAGACAGTGTGTGCGTCGGTTTGATGTAGAGGGGAAGTGTGAGACTATTCTCAAAAGGCTCAAAAATTTAAAGGAAATTGTCATGAAATTCGAAGAAAAACCACATCACGGACGCATTTTATCGTTCACAATACTGAAAACAAAGAACCTGAAACCTTAGATGTTGTTTGAAAAATAGGAAAAACTGTCAACAGGTGAGTGAGTGCATTTGAATAGGCTAATATTCAAGAAATCATTCACTTGTACTCCGGCTCAAACGCATCTATACTCAAGCTGAAAAAGAGAATACTCGTACATAACTTAGTGAGAATTAACCAAAGAAGTGTTCTGTCTTGCACAGCGTGAAAGAAAATTCTTTTGGGCTAAATCATCCTATAAGTGTAAAATAATATTTTACACGTAGGCAGCTATGTTAAGACAAATATCTCGAAAAATAATTGCTCAAAAACACACGCCGCCGGGAAGAAATATTTCACAGAACCTACAAAGCGAAAGAGCATTACTTCACTCAATTTACAATATTAAGCATATTCTTTCACGATGATTCTTTTAAAGTACCTTTTACGCTTATACTGGGTACTTCATTAGTCATTTGAAAATAATATAACTTTATTTCCGAGATTCTTTCCAGTAGAGGGGCCAGTCCAATTAAGCGACCGCTACCACTAAAAAAATGAGTAAGCTCTCTGAAGAGCATCTGCGAGGGTTTACAGAAAAAGGGCGTCTGTTAATGCACCTCAACAATTTATGGCCACACCATAGCAGGCTGCTAATGAATATTGCATGGCAGGCTGGCCATAAAAGGGCGACGCTAATTTTTAGTGTTATATAATGAAAGCAGAGTGCGGTCAACCGTACACTCGTTACAGTGAACACGGATAGTAAAAAAGGGTAAATACAGTGAACTATAATCACTCTTGAGTTCAAAAACACACAATACTTAAGCTTCAAACACTCCACTGCTTTCCCCGGCAAAAACATTAGAATTTTTTTCGGACAAACATTTAACAACTTTTCATTATTTTCATACTACATGAAGGTCACATCCCACGTGATCTTAACGATCAAAAAACACACACGTGTGAGAGACCATGAAGAGTGCTGTCTACCAAGATAGAGTTCAAGAATGCAGAGAAAAATACAGAAAAGTGCCGCAAAATCCGATGCAACCAAACTGGTTTGGGCTCTGAACAGCGGAACGCCTCACCGCAATTTCTGCAAACTTGATAGGGCTTGGAGTAAGTGACACTCTGAAACCCACGACCAGCCCTGTTTAAAATACAGAATCTATTGACGGGTTAGCAACACAACACAAGAACTTAACATGGAAGCATTCGAAGATTTGCTACGCTATCAACAGGCTTGCACATCAAAAGGGAAACATGAAATTAAATCGCAGAACGAGTTCTATTGAATTGCACCAAATCTTCCACATCAGACGCCACAAAGACGGGTTCTACAATGGTATTGTCACCATAGATTAGGATTTAACAGCAAGGATCTCGGGATCGAGCAATTTGAGTTCCAGTATCGGGCCACTAACCAAGGCTCTAAGGCTAATGCAGTGCCGAGTAAAGGAGCTCAGATTTAAATAAACCCAAGATATACTTCATGCAGCGTTGAAAATCATCCTAAATAGTAATGACTGCGTTTTATAATATTATTGCTACAAGTATTTGTACATTGAAAAGTTTAATTAGTACAGCAGTAACATTAATATCGCTTTAGTTACATGTTTTCCATAACGTACTCGGCAGCTTTAAATAAGTTAAATTTTGATTCGGATATTTATTAAATGACACATGACAATAATCAAACTCATTATCTTTTCAGAATAAAAGTTGCATTTTATGTTCAGTGACCTTTCCGTGTTTGTGCACAGGCGTCGAAAATAAAGTACTCAGAAAACAAAATTCAATTAGCATAGGTAGTACCAGCACTTCGTTGATGCTCAGTGCGCATAGCTGAGAGCTTATCACCATACAGGATTCGTTGTTGCAAACACTGTTAGAATTTGAGCTGCGGCAACCTTACAATTTTTCATACTGTAAAAATTGGGCGAAGTATTAGTGCATTGTTAGCACAGGTGTGACCAGCATGACACAGCGGAGGCGGTGCGGACATGTCAGCTTTAGCAGCAATTTTCACTGCACTGAACTAGCTACTGACCACCAATGAATCGTTTTTGAGAAAATCTCATAATATGTAAAATTGAGTCCTAAATCCGATTATTGCAAAGTGAAATGACTAGACAAGAAATAACTTTTTTATCCCTGAACTATTATTGTTTTCTAATCCTCCATTTTCAAATACACTAACTGATACTGGGCGATCGCAGTCATAACTACGATGCCAATTCCATTACAGTCAGTCATAAAGTTTCATTTTTAAGCAGTGGTAAAATTGAATGAGTTACGGATGAAGTAATTTTCAGATTTTTCGTTGAATTTTACCACTTCTTCAAAATGAAATTTTATGACTGTGAGGCTTCGGTCCATTTCGAAGAAAAACTAATCCTTCCATACACAAGCAGAAATGAGCGATGAGTTTAACTCAAATGCCAGTAATCATCCACTAGTGGAAAGTCATTGAAGCTCGAGTGCACAAAAACCTGCACTCGTAAAATCCTTCTTAGGATAAATGGATGACAGCTCATCCGTCGCCAGCAAAGCGTCGTTCGTCCAAGTATAGAACATCAAGTCGCAATGTCTGTTTTTTCTATGATAACGCTTTACTTCGCGGGAATAAAATTCATAATCTATGCACGTTTGGAATAGAGCCAACACGTCTCAGCTGAGCTACACATTTTGCACACATAGCACACATATATAAATCACAATAACGCAGCATTTAATTTCAAGTACAGCAAAAAACACACTTGAATATTTATTGACTTTCAAGTTTTTCCATTACGCAAGTCTCATACTCGAGAAACAAGTTTACTTCGCTTAGTTTTGACGCTGCCTTCACCCCGTTTGGTGCTGCATAAATTACCGTCCATAAAGCCAAAACGGACAATAGATTTACTCATCGAGGAAAAGAGAAACGAAAAAACTGAGGACTAACCTACAACACGGACGGAAGAGCGCCACAAAGCGCCACTCCTTTTTACGGACACGAAGTCGGCACCGAATTTGGAAATTGCGCAGGCGCGGCACATGAGCACCGGGTCAACTGACGCGTGAGTGCTGCAACAAATGGAGCTAGGCGAAAAAATCCAATTAACGAATGATAACACACTTGATGGTCCATGAATCAAAATTATACCTACTACAAGCAATCCCACATCACAATTGAGAGCAGTTTTAATTTTACAAGGTTAAATAAAAAAAATGAACTAATTAAGCTTGATCAATCAAATTTGTTTCAATGATATTTAGTTCAGTTTTGATGCACAGATCAATGTTTAATATCCATTAACGGATCAGCTAACGGGAGAGTTCTACAACAAATGAAACTCGGTAAAAAAAAATCCAATCAACGAATGATGCGCCTTGACCTAAAATTATAAACATTACGAGAGATATTTTACAATAGAGTACATTTGTTTAATTTACACGGACAAATTACGCTCCCGCAGAAAATTATGAGAACTGAAAACATAATAACACAATACTAATAAAAATTTCTACAAATATGTTATTGAAACGTACAATTTGAGTCTGTTCTGAGTTCTCTGCTTGTTAAGTAAGAAAGAAACAATGACGGCATCGAAATAAAAGCCCACACTTATCCCTCCTGTACCGTCATCCATTGAGTTAAAAAAAGAATAATTTTTCAGCACTGAAATAAGTAAAAAGGAAAAGCATGACTTTGAGAATTCACCATTAATTTACATACAATAACGTACTGTTCAAGTGTCCATGCAAACGACGGTAATGCGAGACCAGCAAAACGATAGAAATTTACGATAAATACTCATCACTTATTTATTGATAAAAAGTACATAAATAATATTGAGAAGAAAATCAAAATAAGTCTGTCACTGAATGATTAAAAAAACTTTCGGATAGCACAAAAATAAAACAAAGCACTCAAGTCTAACGCTGACGTGTTCGCGACAATCACATCGGTCTACGCACGCCAAAACTAAACTATTCGTATTATATATAGAAGCTCGAGTGGGACCACTGAATGCCGTACAGAAACGAAAATACCATAGTTCGTTGTATGTACGACTTCTGACTCATCGTCTTATTTGACTCTTGATGATCGTCTCGATAATAATAGATTACTACAAAAATAAAGAAGCCTTTTTGGGAAGATAAATTAAGCTTAAACTATCGCACAAAAACTTATCAAAAACTGTGTATTGTAATAATGGTCGACGACTTGTTTTCAGAACAGGAGGGGGTGTCACTGAGCGATAAAACAATGATTAAGACGTGTCTTGCTAAAATAACACAAGGCAATGTGACAGGTTGTCCGAGTGCCCATGTAGTCGGTGACATCAGCGGTGACCATCGACTTCAGAAGAGGCGGGCGGATTCGCTTCACCACTATGGTGCAAGTTTAGCTAGACCGAGCTATAGAACTCGAACCAGTAATAGAAACACAAACTTCAAAGCAATAAAGATGAAGAAATAAATGATGTGTACGAAAGATAGGATGGTATTACAATTCTCACAGGAGGAAGAGCTGGACGAAGTTAGTAAGATTTTCCGATATTCTGACACCAGTGTAAAGAACAGGAGGAAACTTGAGATACATTGGCCGCCTCTGGTGACTACTTATCAGTGGAAATTAAATCTGCACCGAACACAGAAACGAAGCTCTACACTTGCAACTTTGGCACAAAAACTAGTTCAGTAACAGAACAGGCACACAGGCATGATCACAACAAATCCTGTACTTGCTCCTCTCTGAATGAATATTGGCTGTGACCAGTGATACGCCCCAAAGAGCTAGCGTGATCTAGTCACACTCTCAACACTCAAAAAAAACTTTCAACAATGGTAAATTGCACACATCTAAAGGAAACACCATACACATAAATGAACACAAAAGAGTGAAACGAAAATCTTTGAGAAATACTAGCAGTATATCATTAACCCTTTCGGTACTGACGGCATCTCTGGTAGCCGCAGTCATTTTTCGCCTATTAAGATGCAGAGCAACACGTGTGTCTGTGCAAACGCTGGTAGGGCAGTGCAAGCTACAGTTTGATCAGGACAATGCAGTGACCGTAAAACATCACAAAGCATCTTTTTTTTAAATTTGATGTTAAATATGTTGAAAAAGGTTCTGATATTTGCATCATGGTACCGAAAGGGTTAAAAATGCTCCGAACTTGCTAGATAAAATTGGGTACCGTGTTAACGTAAAATAAAGAAATAGATGTGAAATTAATTCAAGCACTAGCGCGGTGGTCCATCGTCCCGAAGGACAGCTCTGCCAGCACCGGTATGCAAGCAGGACAGCTCTGCCAGCACCGGTATTCAAATAGGACAGCTCTGCAAGCACCGATATGCAAGCAGGACAGCTCTGCCAGCACCGGTATTTAAGCAGGACAGCTCTGCCAGCACCGGTATTTAAGCAGGACAGCTCTGCCAGCACCGGTATTTAAGCAGGACAGCTCTGCCAGCACCGGTATTTAAGCAGGACAGCTCTGCCAGCACCAGTATTTAAGCAGGACAGCTCTGCCAGCACCTGCTCGTCGAGGCCATCAACTGGGCGGCTGGGATTATCCTTTCACCGCTGCCACCGCTAACTCAACCTACATGCAATAAATAACTCGACCTCGGAACTCAAGTCCAATGAATTGTCTTTGCAGCTGAATTTGTCGGTCGTAAATACATTGAGCGACCCAAGCTCAAAATTTCATCAAGCACATGGGTCAAGGCAAACATGTACATGGACTTCAAAAGTCTCATTTGAGGCTGTATATATCCTGTAATAACGCTTGAACTTTTTCACAAATGCAAGTCACTATCTTGATGTATATTTTTATTTTGAGGTACATTGACGTCGTACAAGGTGAACTAAACATCAACATATACAGGAAGAAAACATTTCATACTAATTCATCAGTAACTTTGAGAAAAACGCTCGTGAACTGTCGTGATCCAGGATAGAAATTGAGATCAAAATACTCAATTACTGCAAGCAGAACAATTCCCAAAAACGCTTCTGTCAAAGCTCATAAAATTTGTTATAAGTGAAACTTACATGAACGATGTCACCTGTAAAGTGTGATAATATACTTTAATCTAAAATGCGATAAATGAAATTTTTTATTCTTCCTATTATAGTTGAAGAAAGTTGCGCGAATTAAGCGTGAACTCAGATGCTATGAAAGGTTTAGAAAAAATAAAATGCATGTGCTGGAAAATACATTACTTTTATGTGCTGGAAAATGCGTTACTGTTCATTTTACTGAACGTAAAAAAGCTAATAGAACAAATTACGAGCCCACTGACATTAATGCAACACAATGCATTAGAAACTAGTCGGGAGTAACGCATGAATGACGCAAAAATCTAAAGGTCAAATTTAAGTACATAGTAAAATAGCTGCATTTGAACTGAGCTCTTACCCTCGAAACATGCGGGATGGCCTTGTAATTAAATTATAAACTCATGGTAGTGACAATTCTCATGCTTGTCATGGGCTCTACCTAACATGCAGTAGATGTTGTATTTATTTATTTATTTATTTATTTCGTTCTTTCAAGTTATGCAATGCTGATCCAAAACAACTGCTACACAGCACTTACATATCATGCTCTCAGATATTTTACGAGTACAGAACTTTTCCATCATAATTAAGTGCTGGGCAAAGATGTATTTGAAAGATTTTTCAGAGACGTTGAGTCTCTACGGAAGTAGACGTTCAAATCAAAAAAACAGATAATTTCCTGAACGTAATGCAGGCAGTCCTGAGATGCCAGCCTCATTCCATCTCAGTGACGGGTGAGTCACCTGCGTCTTTTGAAGGGTCGTAAAACGGAGCAGAGGAACTTGGACTTCTTCGCTGAAAGAGCAAGGAAGATTAGGGTGTTGGCCTTAAACATTCGTTAGCAAAGCACACACACGTTCTAAATATGTAAATTGTCGTAACGCTAACCAACACTGCAAGTTAGAGCAGCTGAGTATTTCTACAACATAGTGCAATTAGAAACGTGTGAGCCACTGAACAAATGCGTTCAATTACATTTCCATCGCTTTTTAATCATTTAGGTGCTAAAATTAAAGCGGAATCAATTTTTTAGAAAAAGTAAGCGGTTGACAAAAAGGGGCTTCGAGTTCACAAAAAAATCACCTCAGTCGTTTTCAATTGCGGAAATAACCTGTGCAGTTGGTTACAGGTTTCGCTAAATTAATGTTTCCGTAAGCAAAATAACATTTAAAATTAAACTAGGAGAAATTTTCATACTAGCTGAACGCTTTACTCTGCACTTATCCTCAAATCACACGGTGTTCCAGGAGAACAGATTGACGTAAATGCGTTAGATATGCTCATTAAAAGTAGAAATCTTTCAGTTTTGTTTGAAGTCGCTGCATTTATTTGGAAGAAAATTGAACACAAAATTCAAACCGCTGATACCTCCTTCCAAGAACTCGATGAAAATTCTGCACATATATTTTGCACATATTTATCTTTCAGGAAGAAAGATAATACGTACAGGTATGTGACTGTAAAATTAAAAAACGACCGTAAGAGTCTCCAGCAACTGAAATTTACAGTTATGAGATGGGAAAACTAAGAAAATTACGAAGAAATGAAAGCTAATTCCTCGGTGTAATTTGACGAACAATGAACATCGGAACGGGTGGATTTCGATGAAGTCAAGATATCTAACAGGATGATTTAAATTGAAACCAAATGAGACTACTGTGATGAAATAAAAAATTAGTCATTGTGTCACACGGAACTTCTGATAATTTTAACACAGTAACAATAATTTCTAAATTCCATAAGAAGTTTTGCCTAAAAGTTCAAATCCAGTAAAAATCTTCAGTAAACACATACCAGACATTTAGATTACAAGATTAAATCTTCTAGAAGGATTGACAATGAAATTCAATTCAGCACCAGCAAGAAATACTAAACACACAGCCCAGAAGCGCACTAGTCAGTGAAGCGTAAGGACCAGCGGGATGCTTGTTTTTCGGTCAGCACAAGAGCAGCTACTGCGTGTGTATCGAGTAGCACCGAGGTATAGGTAGCTTAAAGAATGACGACGCCGGAACACTAAGAGAAGCACAATGGGGCACGGTTAGTTAGAGAAATGTGTACACGCAGCGTGCAGTCCAAATACAAGTTACCAGAGCCATGTCCGCGCCCGCGGGTGGTACACAACTGCAGCCTGACGCGTTTCCGACACTGCGATGCTCGTAGCAAGGCCTTCTGTGCAGCGGTTTATTGAGAGAAGACAAAACCGATTTGATTGTTTCTCTAATGAACCTGATTAATTTGGTTCCCGATCTTACAAAAGACGTTTAAGATAAAGAAAGCACAGACGAGAAGTAATTAAATTCTTGGTTTCTTTGCGTAAAAACTGAAAATTAATGGTCCAGTTTGTAAAGAAAGAATTACACACTGGCTAAAGTAAGAAGCATTCGGATTCGAAAAAACTAATAGAACACTAGGTCAACATTGACTTTACTGAGAAAATTATTTATTTTACTGAGATGAACACAGTAATCCCCATGCAAAGAAAAGTATAATGATATAATGATCTCAAAAATAAACAACGACAGAAAATCTCAGTAACACGAGTTTGCTTAAAACCCAGCACCAGTTGTGCACACAAATGTGATACCAAGTTGTGAACATAATGCGTTTCAAGCAATTATTACACACACATTATGGACCACCAATCTTTCTCTTATTTCTATATATTCGTAGTGTAGGCAAGTATAAAAGGGAATTTACATCATATTGATAGAAAAAAACTGTAATAAAGTATATTATCACGATATGGCCGTAATTCCTGAAAAATGACACAAAGTCGAGCTAAAGAATGCTATTCATAAAATTGATTGTACGTGGGAAATTGATTTCTGTTAAATGCCAGGGGAATTACACAAATTTCAAATACTATTTCGAAGCAAGGCCTCAAGCAAAACAATATACTTCTTATAATATATTATACCGATTGCAGTCCTGCTTCAGGTATAGATAAAAAATTAGAAATAAAAGATTATTCAACAATGCTACGATGAACTATATGTGTTCCTTGTAAACTGATGTGCCATTTATAAGCTCGAAGATCATAGCTATGAACTAAGAAATTGAATACCATGAGAAAGACAGAAGATGCGAACGCTCTTTTCTTCTCTCAGGACTATAAACGTTATTCACTAGAAATATATTACAAAATTTCCAGTTGAAATAATTAACATGTCGTCAATAGAACCCTATGAAGAACAATAATGTGAAACAAAATACGAGAACTTGAAACTCTTTGCCTAATGCAAGTATAATATTTCTAAGAATAAAGAGGCATGTGATTGAAACGTAACAACCGAGATCGTAAAACTATTCGGCCGTGAATGAGGGTCATAAATATAGCCCATTTTGCGTGGGTCATAGTAATCCAACAGAGAGCAGATAACCGTTCTCATCCTGTCGAGCAGGGCACACGGTCGGTCGTTCTTTCTCACACTTCGCGTCTGAATGCCAAACACGACCACTATATCTCATCATAACGTGAATTGATGATGTTGATAAATGTACACTCTGTACATAAATTATAACATTTTTCATCATTTTTCCAAATGAAGGTGAAACACGCTAAATTTCAATGACGGAAAATAAATGAAAACCAACAGAAAATTAATACTTTTTTCCAAGTCATACATCGCAACTTCTTTTTTAAAGTGATGGAGCTTTAAAGGTATCATAAATTAGTGACACAAGGAAACCAGGTAATTGGCTTCCAAGTTTCTAACATAGTATTAACATAACATGAAGAACACTTGTACACGAGTGAAGAACTCAAATCTCCGTAGAGCGCCTGGCTGTTAAAGTCATGAGCTGCAAACACACATCGCGAAGTACCATTACTCGAGGTAGAATACGAGGACAACTCACGACTTATGAAATTTACATGATAGAAAACACGGTCTGGATAAGTCTGAGATAAGCATTAATTACTCGAAAGATTTTCATTATACTCGAATTTTACACGCAGAATGAAAAACATGATATGCAAGAAAAATAGTAATGCGTTATGACAATTAACGTAAACATGCTTTACGTTTCGTCTGTAAACAATAATTACTTTGCCCTCAGAAACGAATTCTGCTCAAATGCGCTACACCTCGAAAATTTCAATTCACAACAAATTCAAATTCAATGGGATTAACGATCTTCTCATGCGCAATCGAATATATGTCGATTTTTCTTAGAACACGAACCGTTATAACTTTGCTCTAAAACCACTAAATCAATGAATTAAAACAAAAGCTCTCAGGTTTCACCGAAAAGGCAAAAAAACAATGGAAGAATTATGGCCAGTATTTTGTTACAGCCAGAGAGAAACAATTTCTCGAAATCGTCTTTAATTCTACCAGCTGATCTAGGACCAGCAGCGAACAAATGACAGGAAACTGTCCCCCAAAGAGGGAAGGCTACCAAGACAGTTGTTCACACAATTACACAGCAAAATTACTGATGGAAAGCTCAAGATGATACTGCATGCCGTGCGTGCCATACAGCTGAGAAATGAGGAGGAACTTTGGTGGTTTCGCAGGTAGCTATAAAATCAAAGTCAAGAACTTGTTCCACAAATAATGGGTTGAGACGAGAATAAATATTGAAAAATGAGACATTAAGAAACTCAAATGAACAAAAATTACAGACAACACTCTACCCGCGATGCTGATTACGCTTGAAGATGGATAAATCATTTCTAGTGTTTTACAATATTGTCAAGAATTACCTTTAAAAATAACTTATCGTATAGTCCATGAAATGCAGCTCTTTATACGTACAGCATTAGAAAACGGAAATATTTATAACATAAAAAAGTAAATTGTTCTCAACAAATATCATTCTATAGTTTAGAACCTACGACCAACATTGATAATGCATTGAAGAAAACGAATTTATGTTCATGTTGCACAAATACATCAATAGAAGAATAGTCGAACAATTTAAAAAATATTGACGTTCAGGAACACAGTCAAACCAAACCTTACAGTATACCTGCAGCGACTTCTGAATCGAAAAGAACGTAAAAATATCCAGCAATTGGTTTGAAGTTTTAATAACAGAATTTTTTCAATAAAACTGAACGTCAGAATACTAATCACTCATTCCTTTACAGCCGTTATTAAGTCCAGCAGAGCAGTTTACAGTCTAGGTAAAATTTGTCACAATAAAAGAGATTGTAATTTAAGTTAACCACGTAGTCATTTCAAATAATTTCATACATAAATAAACTGAAGTAAATCTTAATAAAAGTAATAGAAGCGTACATATGTATGTGTACACGCCAAAAATTAAGACTTACCCTGAAATGAAAGCTTCAGGATTATGTATGAATACAAGTTGAAAGAAAGCAGACATGTGTGCAGGAAAGGAAAGATGAATATAAATTTTATCTTTTACTGGCATTGTGCAACCTATTCTCCTTGTTCTAAACGCTAACTTCCCGATCACTCCATGTGACATCAATAGCGGGAATCGAAACTCGGATTTTGCAGTCATTTTTTCCTTATAAAGTTCGGAGAGCGGTCCGTTATGCAAATTATTGGGCGCTTAACAAAAGCGCTTCAAGAAGAAAACTAAAATTGTCGATCTGCCGGCGAGAGGCTGAAGTGATAGGCGATGCGCACACAATATCGTGTAGTAGTAGGTTTTATACTCGTATGCACATACGCTACATTTCCCATGAGAAGCAGCTATTAAGCACAAAATTGATAAACGAGATATGATAATTGTGGATGTTTTGTAGATTTATTCATTCACAAGTTTTAACCGCATTTGACAAGGTTTTTCTATTCACGTCATTTGGACCACGGAGTTGAAGATTCAGAAAATTCAGAATAACCCCTAGACACGCTGTACATTTAAGCCAATACGCTCGTACGGAGTGACTAACATACAAGTGTTCAGAAATTACGATACACTACGCTACGATTGCGCAAAGTTAATGGATAAAAATATTAAATGATTTTTGCTGTACAATGAACGGCCAAAAATATAACATCACATTATCGATGCCGGCTAAAACAAGTCAATGAACGTACATGATTTGATTTCTCAATATTCTATACGAACTCGATACATAATGTGATAACCTATAGAAAAATAGGATTATAGAACCGACGTGCCAAATTAACGTAGCAGGAAATTTTTAGGAGACAAAAAGACACTTGAGATTCGGAACAGCCTTATAGACCATTCCTTAGAGTGAGAGGTTGGGACTACGAAAATTAAAATTCTCTGTAAATATGAACTCAAAGCACAACAAATTGATCGTAATCTTCTTGCGAACAGCTGAGAAAACACTGGAAATACTTAATTCTTGCAGTACTATAGCGTATTAACACGTTTGTTGCGATGCGACCCACCGGTGGGTCACTTAGGTTAGGTTCTGTAATTTTTTCCAAGTCTTTTAGTGATTATGTGTACAAAGTAAAGATTTGTACCGGCTAGACAATCGCAACAAACGTGTTAATTATGTTTCTCCCCGAAAAGCACATTACTACAAAATAGCAGGAATGGCCGAAAAAAAAAATTCGGGTTAGAATTTATTGTTAGGATGAGTCTGTCAGCCGGACGAACAAGACAAAAGCAAGCAAAAATAATGACTGTAGAATAACTAAACTGAAGAAAACCCATAAAAAGATTCCATCCAAGAATTTAGCCAGCTCAAACAAGAAATCAATGATTGGAGACGGAAAGTCGTAGTGACTATCGAATCGAATAAATGGCTTTCAAGTATTACTAGTCAATAAAAAATACATCGACCCATACCAAGCAGGGGGCAGCTGTTGCGAGTCATCAGCGTACGGGGGCACGCCCACGCACGATTGATGGGCCACGATATGAGTACACGATAAAGCCTCCTTTGCGTGATAACGAGCCTGTGAAAATGTTTGAACGAGTTCGACTTAGCCCTAATTTAAAATTGCCGGGATGCGCGAGGGTGCTTTAAAAACCATCTAGCGATTTACGTGCATACGCCCTAGCAGCTAGCCAGGGAAGCGAAGAGCTGTGGAAATCATCACAGGTACACTTAATATGCAAAATATAAGTCGAGTCTACTTCGTACAACCCCGTATCAATCATCAAAAGAAGTCAAGATGATCGAATACGAGCTCGGAATTCTAACAATGTTAAGAAACACGAATACGCATTTAGCGAATTAAGTTGAACATGTTTTAAAATTATACGTCACTTCTAGAGCGCACACTAACTCAAATCGAACCACTTTAAAAAAATTTAAGCCGTTCCACACCATAAATAACCGACGATCAACCTCTATATCATTTTTATTTGAGCGACCAAATGGACTCAGATATCCTCTTTAAAAGAGTGTACTAATATAATATACCTGAGGTGTTTATCAAGCCAGTACTGCACTCAAAAGTTATGACTCTCAAAACATGTTGCGGTTGTGCTTGTTTCAACGCTGTCGGCTGTACGATTAGCCAATGAACATCGTGTGGTTGTGTTGCATTTCTCTTTTCAGGGAAAAATGAGGTCAGTAAAGGGTTAAAAAGAAATCAGCTAATTGATGATCGTGTACAATGAAACTAATATGTAAAATTTAAAAAAAAAATCAATTCAACCTATCAGTTAAAGAAAAATGTTGAAGTGCAAAATCCCTCTCAGTAACTTTCAATAATTTTTAGCATACCACTCACAGTATCATACACTAGGCATGGTAACATTCGAGGAATAAAATTACCTTTAACATTTAAGCACTAACCATGGTAACTAGATTATATACTAGCTATAGTAACATTCGAAGAATAACATTACCTTACGCCTTTAAGTACAAGCCATGGTAACTAGATTATACACTAGCTATAGTAACATTCGAGGAATAACATTACCTTACACCTTTAAGTACAAGCCGTGGTAACTAGATTATATACTAGCTATAGTAACATTCGAAGAATAACATTACCTTACACCTTTAGGTCCAAGCCATGGTAACTAGATTATAATGTATACTAGCTATAGTAACATTCGAGGAATAACATCACCTTTAACCTTCGAGTAACCTGACCAGCACAGACCAGACATGAACACACGAGGTAATTTTAATGCTACGCAGAAATAAAGACCTTCGAAACAATCCATAGAGGAGCAAACGCCTGTGTTTACGCAGTAATGAACGTAGGTAAAAAATAAATAAATTAAATGCTCTATAGACATCAACGTACATGCAAGCATAAAAGAACGCATGTATTCCGTAACTCCTCAGCACTTCGTATTTTTATTTACATACATGTTTGTATTGTCACAACCCACATCATTGAGGGATTAATAAAGAATGCACGCACGAAAAAGGATTTAGGCTTTAAGATAGAGGATAAAGGTCCTGAATTAAAATAAAATTACACAATAGATCCCTTTGCCAATATGTAGTGTTCAAAAATACACACGGATGTGGCATGAAAAATTTATTTGCGATTTCATTTAGTAGATGTATAGACGGTCATTTCAAGGGTACGATATTTAGTACGAATTGTACATTAAAAAGATGTTTCAAAATCAGAGTACCTATACACCACCTACACAAATAGACGTGTAACTACGAACTGGTTGTCTGTTCAATGACCCCATTAAATATGAAAACGAATGTCATCAAGAAAGCTATGATGCAAAACTACAGCGCCTAAGAAGCGGAGTAAATTTTGCTCCGACAATTTCAGCACTAATTTAAGAATATATAACAGTTAAACGTCTTCATCGAAGCGATGCGGAGTTTAAATGGAGTACACAAAGCAATACTTAGCACTCCGCTCTCAGGGTAGAGTCTTCTTAGATATATCTTAATATCGCCATAGCTCAAAGCTTAAAGGCCTAAGATAGGCAAATATATGAGAGGCACCGCCAATGGTGAGTGGTGGAGTTCGCTTGCTCCCTTTATCGTCTTTTATCTCAATTAGAGCTCCCCTTTCCAGCCCCGGAAGGACGAAGATGACTGGCGATACCGAAGCATACTCCACGCCACGGTCAGTAAACCATAGCTCTAGCATTCTATAACACCTGGTTCGTGCATCCAAATACTAGGAACAGAGTTTCAAGTAAGTTCCATAATGTATCGAAGAAATCGTTTTGTTTCTAGTAAAACTTCTGACTGCATTAAGAACATTCCCGACACTAAACTATTTTTAAGAAATAAATTTGCTAGTTGAAAATACGCCAATATTGTTGGATATTTGTCATATTTCATTTTTGACAGTTATACTACCAGTCACTGGATTAACTGAACTTCAAAAATTACCTATGACCATTCTAAAAAAAATCTCACGAACTATCGGCAATCACATACACAAGTACTAGACCACCAGCCACAGAAAGATAACAAAAAATGTTGAGAAATGTTACCAGCGAAAATGTTAAGCAGACTGTCAACAAACGTTGCTCATTAGGCTGTGCATCGCACGAAGATGCTCCTAAGAAATTTTCAATCCCAATGGCATTGGGGAACGGGATTTGGAAACTTCCTTCTCAAGTTGGTGAGGTAGTTCCACGCAGGCAGGACTCGCAGTTCAGGTCATCGTAGAGGAGCGCAAATTGCCAAATGTCACACAAGACGATCTGCAGCAGCCCCTCAAAACGGAAATTACGTACGTTTTCAACGTTTTCCTAGAATTTAGAGCTATAGCATTTTATAAACGAATACGATTTCTTTGAGGGTACTACAAATTTTTTGACGCGAAGAAAAAAATCACCAACAACAACTTCTCTTCAAAACATGACGCCACGTTTCAATTTATCGCCTTATACGTTATTCGAAAATATTGCAACTGTCGAGCAAAACACACTATTTCCGAAATAGTGCAACTGTCTAGCAAAAAACACTAGAGACAGAACATAAACATCCAAGTCTTATCCAGAAGCCTGACCATTCCCGGAACACTGAAAGTACGTCCACCTGCTCGTCTAACGGCATGGGACTTGGGTAGCAGCCCAAGAATGAACCAGACAACTCGTCCCTGTTGCGATGTTCTATTCTAATGCTAAAACCCAAGCAGACGGTCAGTCGCCTAACTCCAAGTACGGATGACCATTTTTGTGTTCCAGGAATTTCCGCTAGCACTCCAAGAACGAATGGAATTCAATCGCCACCGTACTTGGCATGCCAATAACATTTTAAAACCTACAGTACTTGATTTTGAAAAGTATTGGAGTCCATAAAAGTACTGCATAATTATTGAAAATTGTAATCGGTAGGTTAGCCAACTGCACTCGCATGAAAGCATGATCATTATCGAAACACATTTAGATAAGCATGGAAATTACGAAGTAAAATTGCCAAAGCTTTGCGAAAGAATTGTGTTATTAGTTGAATATCACCATTTAATGTATCATATCACATTAATATCATAATTACCACCACCAATAATTCAATAATACTACTTTTGAATTTATATTCAAAGAAATCTCCAAATTCATCAACATTAAAATTTTCACCAGCTGGAAGACGGTCACATCGGTGACGGTGGTCAGAAGAGGAAGCGAGTGATGACGTCTCAAGCTCGTGACGATTCTACACTGTTTAGCTAAACAATAGCTTTCCACCGAAGTCATCGAAACCCTTAGGATGGCATTTTCCGCAGTATAACAATGCCTCACTATCGCAGTATACATAATGAACTCATTAGTCTCTTCTTTCGTACATCACACACGCCTTTAATAAATCGGCTACTTTAACGTATGTAGGCAAAATGCTCCTCAATATTCATTTTCACACATAAATTGACCATTAAATAATCGTTTCAGTTTGATTGACCTAATTTCCACGAAAAAACTCGGTCAAGGCTTATTTGAAATATTTTAAAATTAATAGAGTAAAGTTGAGGGCTTCAGTTTGCACAACCCGCTACGGACGGCGAAAAAGGCGGTGTAAGCACGACGCATTGATAGAATGAAACTCAAACAAAAGAAATAGGAAACAAAAACAGGGACAAACACTGGTGCCTCGACCACCTCCATATGAGAGAAAAATTATGTAAGAGAATATTACAGCACTCCTGTGGCAAGTGCTGCATCAAATAAGCTGGATACATCTCAAAAGAGCACTAGTTATTAAGCCATTACACGTGAATTTCAACAGTGACGACGAACATCGCAGACATATATCATAATTTCAAATTAAATAGACAACAAAATTATCGAGTACTCGGGCAGAACTGGGTGACTTGACATATCAATCGGATTTCAAAAAGACACTGAAAATAGCAAATACGAGGCATGTCGAAAATAAAGATCTGATTCTTGCAAAATTAAATCCTGGATAAAATTTAGAATAACTGAGCAACTAATTTGAACTGCAGCAGGAGGTATAGGAACAGCATTGAGCAGCAGACTTTCAATACACTCACGAGGAAACAATGTACTTATAGAAACACTTTAACATTCCATCAACGTGCCTCCTTCTCAACAAATAATTTATAGAACGTTAGAATGAGTTAATATGAATAAATACTAGTGAGAAGTCACTCGTTCAATAAAATCGACAAACCAGGATTATAGGAATTCAGCCCGTTATCAAGACAAGAATGGCTACGTAAAAACAGCAACAGAAAAATTCCGGAACATGTAAAAAAACGAAGAACATTCTATTTTTCCCGTGAATATTTTATACGATAAGAGATTTCGATGCAATGCGCGATGAAAGGCGCATAGAAATTGCAGCCGTGCACCACGGGAGTGGATAGCAAAGGGACAACTATGAGCTATTTTAGAAAAGAACTGTATATTGATATTAGTATAAAAATTTTGGGTAAGTTAATTATTAATAAAAGTATGGAAGAATTTGTGATTGATATTAGTAGAAAAATTTTGGGTAAGTTAATTATTAATAAAAATATGGAAGAATTTGTGATTTTCAAAAAATCATTGATAACAGAGTATTAGCTGTGATATTTCAAACACGACAGACAATATATCCAAGGAATATTCCAGAGAACAGATAGCACAATATTTCAGGAGTACGAGATATTTTCAATACGAGATGCACAAGGAGTTCGGCCGGGAATATTTCAGAAAATAACAGACGGCGGGTCATTTCACGTAGGCCTCGTAGTAATATTTCAGTAGAATGTTTCAGAAAACAAGAGAAAGGAGGTACATCGACCGCTCAGCCCCTGAGGATGTGTGAGCAACTGCAAGGAAGAACAATGGACGTTTCAGGAGATAGTGTATCGATTGACGCAGTCTGACGCCACAACAATGAAGCCCGCATTCCCTAATGCCCCACGCGAGATGGACATCCGGCCGTTGGTGCATAAAATGTTCAAGAAATGGAACGAAATACTGTTTTCAACGCTTGAAACTGTGGCTGAAAGCGCAAGCCGGAGTTACGGTGCGAAACATTCAATATTCATGTTCTTCTCTGACGTATGTACATCAAGCAATTCGGAGGCCATCCGTATTCCAATAAAGCGAGAAAATTTTTGAGGGTTACATAGAGCTGGAATCAATAATTAATTAACGCTTGTAACATCAACCATTTTTGAAATGAATACCAATGATTATTCGGAGTCAAATAATCCAAGTGAAAATTGTATCGAAGGATAACGAGGGAGCCGATACTTCCAATCTTGTGAAGTTCTGAGCAAACTCTTCATGGGTTGAATAAGTTCTATAAACAATAATTGGAACCAAATCAGTTTAAATTAAAACTACTTTCTGAACTTGAATAAGCGTGTAAGGTAACTTAGCAGTATTTCGAATTTATGCCCAAAAAAGCAGAGGTCGAAGGTGTAAAATTTTTTCTTCTGGTGTCTATCTAGGAGGAACACGCCCATCAACGTCTCAGTGCCAGCTGGTCCACATTGAGCCATTCTCGACCACATTTTTTACTTCAGCTCTTGAATTATCCAAACAAATTCGAGTAGTCGTCACTGGATGGAAAGATGTGGCAAACTTCACCTAATAATTACGGATGAGTTTTTGTCATGGCAGATCAATGCGGCGTCACAAAACAGACGTCATTAAGAGTCCGTTGATAATCAGGTTACGTTGAAGGACGAGTTCAGCACGTACAGGTCTGCTTTGGTATCGCCACAAGTCGTCGCGCATGATAAGCGACTGTCTTGATGGGCGTACAAACACACGTCACATGACACCTCCAAAATTGATAGTACGGGAACACCAGCGGAGAACCTGGCCAAAGCGTGAGATGATTCAAAATTTCACAGCTCAGTGAAGGAGTGGAAGAACTGGAGGAACATGTGTGAGAAACATAAAGCGCCGAAAACCGGATTCACTTGTTGGTCAAGCCCCAATCACAAAATATTAAGTGTACACGAGAAGGCCATAAAAATTAAATAGGCATCTGTAGCGATCTAGAAACACTAAGGGCAACTGTGCGCTTCGTCGCCGACAACATTTACGATGGAGCGGAACAACTTTGCGGTCATGGAATACGCGGCACGCTTGAAGGACCAGACCAAGAAATAATAATGGAGAATTTATCTTTTACAACATTTCTCATGAGATGGCACGAATTCATGCATCATTTTCAAAGCATAGAATAATTTGAAAAGAGCTTTATGTTACAATACTAAATTTCGGCATATTTAGAGCTGGCAAAATGTTTTACAGTATTTACAAGTCTAATTTCATAAAAATTGATCAACTATTTTCCTTAGACCGAGTGTCGTTATTCAAGCGAGAATAATCTAAAGAGTTTAGATTGTATAGTAATTACTACAAAGGACTTCGGGAGAAACATCAGTTCTCACCTGACGTCCAAAATACCAAGCGAAACAACTTTATCCCTATACGATCAGGTATGTTAAATTTCACTGTAACCTTTTACTGCCCAGCGTAGCTGATCCAGTACACTCAATTCGGTAAAAATTTGTCATTTTTCCCTAATATTGTCTAAGGGGACCATAAAAAGGTTATGCGTCTGATAAAAAAAGTATTGGTGATCTAGAAAATAATTAACGTGGTAAAAGGATAAAGAGGTTATGTGCCTGATAAAAAATTATTAGTCATCTAACAAATAATTTGGGCAGTAAAGGGTTAAGCCGCTCATAAGGAAGTTTCCAATTAGTTAGTGAGGCTCCAACTGAGAATAAAATTGAAAATTAAAATACACAAGAACAGTATCGAAACACTTGAAAAGAGAGGGATTCCTCAAGAAGCCTACCAACGAGAAAAAAAGATAAGCAAAAAGAAAAAATATAAAGCTAAACCTAAAGCCTAAAGCTAAGTCCATTAAAGAATCATCAAAATACGCTGTGAATCTTGCTGTAGAAAAGCTAGAGATAATTCCGAGGAGCGTTAAGTCTCTGACATTCGTTGACAAGAAGTGACAAGAATCAACTTTCCAGCTCATAAATCCAAAAAAGTTCAGTTACCATAGTTAACCAGTTTGAATGTATTCGAACAACTGTATTAAGAAGGTAAAAATAATTCAATATCAACACTGAATAAAACCATAATTCTGGAAACGCTTGTTTCCATTCATAATACAGAACTGATGCAAAGTACACTAAAAATAAAGCTGAAATGTAAAATTCAAGTACGAAATACTAAAACACGGAACAGAAAGTGCCGGAAGTCATATGCATACAGGCTTCTTCAAAAATTTCGACACAAATAACGAAATGTGTAAAAATAAGGAATATATTATAAATAAGGATTTACACCGAAATTAATTTCTAATTTGACGTTTCCCATACCTTTTGTACTCCCACTTATCACTAAACATGATCTAACAACAAATACATTTCGTTACATTTATAGCAGATAATAATACCCTGAGATAAGCTTCACAGATTTCCAGGTTTCATTATGAAATATTGACTCATTATACAATAAATGAGCACAGAGGTTGAAAGATCACCCGTGTGACTAGAAGGAAGGCAATAAGCTTGATAACTTAGTGAACATCCGGCGCACGATCGTGGGGAGGCAAGCACCTTAGGGCCACAATATCATCATCCAGACATTAAAAATGTGCTTTACGAAACCGAAGGAATGTGGCAATACTAGGACGGTCACAATTTTTAGAAAAATTAACGTACAAATTTAATTTATGTAAGTACTTCTAAAAAATACGAAAGAGTTTCTTCGGAAACATTTAAAATGTATTTTTCTAACAAAAGTGAAAGAAAACTTAATGGTACATCCACCCAGATTGCGTTTTCTAAATTACATCTGACACAAAGTACACCTGCAAAGCCAACGGCCAAATTACATGAAGTCACATAAATTCACCAGAGCTCAAGGCACGAACGTAGACCTCCCAACCTCAGTCGCCGCGTACAATCCAGTAATGAAGAGGGTGTGGGCAGTAAAAACTAATATCAGTTATTTGGTGTTGCCCATTTATACTGGATGACGGACACAAGGTACGACGGCACGAAATTGAAAAGTCACGCAAGAGTCAAATGCTTCCTCGCCTTACAAGTGCGCAGACATTACCTGAGTCAGAAATCTTTCAAGTTTTGCAATTTTTTGAAATTTTTAATGGCAGCTAATAATGAATTCAATTATTAGAACAAAACAACAGCGAGCAAAATTGAGCAACAATGATGACAAAATAAGAAAGTAAACGTAAACGAAATCATACAGGAAAATGAATTCAAGTTTGAGATGAAATAAAGTACATCACAACAACAGATAATGAAAATACATAACTCTATTCCTTTACGCACACGATGATTGAGCAATGCCGCATAGATTTAATTCGTATAATCGATTTAATATCGATTCGATATTTTTCGAAAGATAAGAGCAAGTTAAATACACAGTATAATCATGAACACATCCACTGTAGTGACACCTTACAACAGGATTCCCAACCTGGGGTGCTCGCACCCCCTAGGGGTGCGAGAAAGGTCCAGGTAAATAATTGGATATTGGCTATATGTTGGTATATTTAATTTTTTTTGCAATGAACTATGTTTTCATTTAAGAGTTAAGTATCGTTATTTAGTGGCCGTCACATATATAACTGAAAAGATTCAATCCTACCATACATTTAAAACGTTCAGTAGTTCTCAAAGTTCAAGACCTAAACTGAACATGTTCGTTACCAGGATGAAACAAATACATGCGTCAGCTGTTCCTCACTGCCTGACAATTTTTGTTGTGTTTCAAAGAAGTGAAATTTTTCAAGCATTTGAGAACTAGTCCTTGTAGTATTTAATACTATTTTTTACTACAGAGTTAATTGTTCTATTTTAAGTAAAAGATTAATTTTCTGTTCATTCCATTGTTAATTTATTATATGTTTTAGGGCTACACTTGCAATTTCCTTTACAAATTATATTAAAGAATAAAGTAACAATTTTTCTTTTGATAAAATTTTATTCGGAGTTCGCATAATTGATCTTTGAGAAAAGTATAAATTTCAGGGGGTGCAACGTTCGAATGAAATTTCTTTAGGGGTGCGGGGCGAAAAAAAGGTTGGGAACCCCTGCCTCACAGCACAAGTTAGTCAACTAGGGATACAAAATAAATGCAAAATTAGCATCTATAAAACCTCTAGAACGAGTAACGACTTTCAATTAAAACTTCCAAGTCCAAAAATTGTTACACGAGTTTTTACTGAAAATGTATTGTAACGAAGCCTACTTAGTCGAACATCAAGATAAAGAGCCACCATAAGCACGGACAGCCATTACCACTACGAAGTTCAACAACCAGCGTAAACGGCAGAGGTAAAAATCCGAAAAGAAACATGCATACTAAACATGAGGACCGTGCAGTTTCTTCTTCTAGAAGTGACAACTGAGAAAGGTAATTCTTCGGAGGCAATAATTCAGGAGACGAAGCATTACACTGTCCCGACAATGAGGCTATTAGCGGGCCGCTAAAGCCTACCCCAGTCCCTCCATTTCACGCTCATCGGCCTCCCATCGAGTCAGGCGGGACCCAAAATGTCTTCCCTTGTTATCAGCTTTCTTCACCATACATTAAGCGTACTTGAGACATTAATAATTCCTTAGGAATCTCATGAACGATGGAGATGTGCGAAGATGTAATTCTGGTAGGTACTTAAAAAATATTTTTAAACGCAGCTAATAAATGTTTGGAAATGAGCACCGGGAACACTTCGTATGGAGGGCCGACAGTTTCTCATTAGTTACTTCGAACACAGGAATACCATAAAACAGTCTTCCACTATCACTTGAACAGGAATTTTTTAGAAGACCGGCGTGAGAATTTTTCTAAACATTAACAAATTCATTGCGGTATGACCCATCGGTGGTCACACAGGTTAGGTTCTGTAATTTTTTTCAAAGCTTTCTAGTGACTGTATAGTAAAGATTTGCACCAGCTAGGCAACCGCAATGAATGTGTTAAAGAAGCCAGGGCTGACCTATCAGCGCAGCGCTCGTTGTGCCTGTGAGAGAATCAACCACCAATTCTACAACAATTACTACCCACGCCCATGATGGTAGGCACAAGATTTACTCCCTAAGGCAACATACCACGACAAACTGCAACGCCCTTTGCCTAGTATTAAATTACGTAACAAGTTTCAGCTACATCTCAAAGTTATCTGCAACTGAAAAAGCTCTGAAATACCGAACTTGATGAGCAGAAATGAAGTGCATTTCGTACCAAACCACTGTCGAGATATGAATATTCCGCTATCATTCTACATCGAGTGTAATGTGCGATGCAACAATAAAAATTAATTAACCTTGGAATTCGCAGTTGTCCCAAATCGCAATGGAAAATACCTGCAGATAGCTACTCTATTCCTGCTCTTAGTGAAACGAACTTCCGATTTCGGTTCTTCGTAGAATTTGTTCAGAGAATCGTAGGTTACTAACCTGAACGCCGTCTCTTCTAAACAAATGTCTCTTTGGGCTATTAAGTAGCGCACTTTACTTGCACCGCATATACAAATGCACAGAATTTACCACCGTTGAATTATTCAGATATGGAAAACAAAAATAAACGTTCCACTTGTAATCAGATTGTAGACCTAACCAAATAAATTCTTGCCAGCGCGTTGACATGTTTACACGCATACTTGCTGTTAGTGTCGTATGATTATGGTGAGATGAACAAGCACGGACCATGATGGAAGCGCAAGTCATCAAATGAAGTTGTCTGCACAACAAAATTTCGTTTTTCTACATTGAAAATAAAAGATCTTCAACAACAGAGTAAAGAATATCAAAGTTGCAAGAATTGGAGAGTTTAAACACAAATAGATTACTTGGCAAAATTCACTTAAAAAGTTCGGAATTTACATTAGAGTTTGAAATGTAACGAATAATAATGAGCACTCATTACGACCGGAGAGCAGCATATACTCAAGTACTTGATTGAAGAAGTGGAGTAACTTTAAAACTACACAGTATAAAATAACAAACGCTGCTGGAAATAAATGAAACATTTTATAAACTCGACTACAAGCTAACAAAAGCACTCGCGACTTTCTTTTAGGAAAGGAAACCCCACTCGAAGGATCATGTTCCACACATTCATCTCAGCTCAGGAAACGTTGAAAGAAATATCGTAGCATAAGATGGAAACAAATGATGGTCTTTTCAACTGAATCCGTAGAGCGAGTGCCCTATTAGCAGATGCTTAACTTCTTAAATTGGTCTTGGTGCCAAAGCGGTGCGCTTACTCATTCAAGACGGGTAGACGTTCATTGCAAGCAGCTACATTAATTCGACATCAACATGACCAACACAGGTAAAGTTAGCGAGTCAAAGCTAAGATTCATGGAGATGTATGGCCGAATGAATCACAATGGTATTCGATTGAAGTTCATAGTTGGCCTGAGTGTATGATTAATGAACACAAAATACACAACAGTTTGTTTCAAATTGTTTAAAAATTAAAAGGAAAACAAAAGTCAAGACGTTAGGAAAACTCGTGCAGGCGATTTTGGCAAAGCAATGGCTAGAGCTATATACTTCAATGTTATAAATTTTTGATATTTGAAAATATTTTGCGGCATAAAATAAATGAAGAAACATTTGTGAACTACGACAGATGATGGTTTATTTAAACTCACGTTTCAGAATTTGTCCACTCAGGACTGACGAAAAAATTAACGCTAAGTCGTGTCGAATTGGAAGACATGATACAGCATCAAAATTTTTGTCAATACAGACTGCACAGAAATTTTCCTACACTCTGGCTAATACGGAAAATTTCCTACACATTCCACAACTTCCAAGATTTGATCCACCGTGGTTATTTTTAACTGTGGGCTGTAATCATGATCCAAAATTGTTCACTTGAGTCCCAAAAGCAAGTAATAAAACATGAATATGAACTAGATGTTTCATTTCTGTAATGAGAGATTTAGAAGAATAACTGTTGCTTAGCAATACCTAAAAAACTAATTGGCTATGCAGTTAAGGAATTCAAGTGATTCTGAAGTAATAAACAAATATTTCTGAAATCGAAAAACTGCTTAGCATTTTTGTTTGTATTCATGATAAAAAAAATTCAGTTTATTCTATTGTTTAAATATATGGATTATTTATTCAAAACAGATTTTGAATACCTTCACACGTTTTAAGCAGCTGCGATCTAAGTATAAATTTCATGAAACCCTTCTATCGTCGTTAAGACAGAAAACAATTTTTAGCGTCAAACTAAAAAACAAATATTTAAATCAGATAATTTAGCAAGTTATTCAAACAGATGGTTCCAGTTTTTGTGAAACTCCCTGTGTAAATGAATATACATTACCCGGCATCTAACACGCGAGTAATGGCACCACGCTGCATGGTACACATATGTTTATGAAGTTTCGATGGTAAGGCAAAAAAATTCATTATAAAAACCAATGTATCTCGAGCAGAAGGCGGGGGTACAAATTACGCAGTCTAACTTTCAAAGAGTGAGCTCTGTGGAAGAGATACAAACGAACAACGAGAGTATCCAGAGTATACTGAGCGAGCGGTATTATTCCACAGTTGTAAAGCTAGCTTTACAAGAAGAACTTTACTGTGGGGAAAAATCACATACATTACAAGCTATATAATAGACGACTGACGGAATTATTATTTATTTGGCAATCCGCATGTTTTACCATCTTCCTTTCAGACAGATTTGTTGACCAGCTTTCAACTCTCCAATATTGAATTGCTTGCTTAGAAAAGATAATAGTGTAACTCATTCACCGTATTTGTTTCCTTATTTCAATTTCGTCAACAGTGAATAAGATTCTCCAGACTAATCCTTCTCTTTTTCTGCTTCAAGAACTTGGGCAACATTGCGAGTTTAAAATAAATTGTTTTCAATATTCGTCTTCTTTCTTGCTAAATTAAAGCGTTATCGGCAAACATCAATACTCCGACAGATCTTCAAATTTTCAAGGCGGTGGCCTTCAAACAATTTAAGCGGTGGACCCAGCACAAACGTCCGTAAATTGCAGTGAGAAATCGCAAACAATAAAGAATCATGGAAGCAACCAACTAATAATAAAATCGAAATTCAAACAATACCAATGTCGACAGTTCATCAAACAAGCTTCATAGCTTCATGCAGTACTAAAAATTGACTAGCTTATTAGAAACTCAACAGAGCTCTCTCTCTTTTTCTGTTCATTAATGAGCGAACAAAGACAAAGTACTATTGGAATTTCAAGTGATAACAGAGATACAGGTGAGATTTCTACTTCCTGGTCTAACACAAGCGTGTAAGTGACTAATTCAACTCGCTACTCTGGAGAGTAAAATTTTTTTTCTTCATACAAATAGTATCTGAGATTAATTATCTACAATGCGGCAAATCACCCCACTGCACAATCATCACACGCAAGGCCCGCACATTATTCCAATTTTAAATTCATTCACATTGACTGAAAATCTTAACTTATTGATGACACTAGAAAACTTCAATCCAAGCGCGATACATTAATTTTTGAAAGAATAGAAAGCCACGCATATAATGGTTCAACACTAGCCCTTTATTCCGCGATATTCGACATTTGGCCGTAATAAACTTAGAAAAATTCCTGCACACTGCAGCTTGAGAAAAGTTGTCTACAATGGAATCATGTCACAGACACACTTAACATGTGTGGAATGTGAGTTAGTTCAGAAGCAGCTGAGGTTTCGACGCTCCATGAAAGGCAGCGAGACTTGCATACATCAAACAAACATCCAACCAGGTTACAGATGCGAACTTGCGACCGCACAAAAAATTGTTGAGCCAAGCAAGCCGACGGGATAAGCTGGCCTTGAGAGCAGGAATATTTTGCTTGGACCGGTTTGCTACAGAAATATAAAAATATCGAAAAGAAGCTCTCATAAGAAATTAACTCGTGGGATCTATAAAATTCAGACAGCGCTTATCATCGAGCAAGAGATGAATTTCAACACGAAGCCAAAACGCCCAATAAGCCAAGATAGCATACATGGAGCTAATGGGTGGTTTGAGTTGACGGTTACAAGTAAACAGCTACGGGCTAGACTTAAATGCACAGCATTTGACCAAACTAGCCACCATCCTTGTATTTCAACAGCATTAGTGGTCAGTTTGAAGAAACCGAAATTGGAGAAGGAAGTAAACAGAAATACTATTAAAAATACTCAAAACTGGTTGCATGATCGTTAGAGGAAGAGTAACCGTCGAATAGGAAAGATAAGGCCCACCTAACACACAAAAGCCCTGTGCAACAAGCGTTGCTAATTCTGAGATGGACAAGCAGGTATTCATGGGGTGCATGGCCTCTCTGGAACGCTAATCTTTAAGGTACGCTAATCTCAAGTAGCAATCAATCTCTAATTGTAGCACAATTTCATCCAGCACACTTCCCTGTTAAGAAGCAGTAACATGACATTTACACATGAAATTTTAAATTGAGAGAAAAACGGTGAAATTAAAATGTTCATGACGAATAAACCGAGAGCAGTAACTCTAATAAAATTGGTTTAATATAACCTTCAAGATCGCAGTTCCTCCGAATAATATTAATTCCACCGCCAACGATAACAGCGAAAGTAACCTAATCAAATAATTCCAAAGACTTTTATTAGTACACAAATATTCTCAGAATACCGGCAACTCTACCTTACAGGGATGGAGAACGGCAGAAGTAGAAATACTTTGGACGCAACCGAGCGATGGCACTCGACTTGCGTAACACGATCCAGATGTTACTACAACCAATAGACAGCTCACTGTCTTGCCATTGAGACCTGGCTGAGACCTGCTCGCAACTCAGCAAGAAGAGGCACGCATCAGCAGCCCGACCAACTCCTTGAAAGTAAGAGTTGCGGCAGAATATGCTCGCTCGTTTTGATGATACCTCGGTAAAAGATATTTCAGTAATTACTTTCAAAATCAGCCAGCGTTATTTGCAATTTTGTTCGGGAAACCACTTAGATCTAAGTCAAAAATTTCAATCAAACACAATTTCAAACAATTTCAAACTTGTTTCCCCTTTTATACGTCAATATATATTTTAAAAACAAAAAATTACCCTCGGCAATAGCAAAAAACAAGCTGTGGCGCGCACGGGTACTCTGTGTTTGAATCATTTACCATCACAGCAGCAACTGCGGTTCATCATACGTAGGAACAACGACTGGTCGGCTGCGAAGTTGCATGGTCTCATTGAATTCTTTCTCCAATACGCAATGTTTCAATCATGACAATCATAGACTTCTATGGTACTTGATTTATTTGCAAGTAAAATGTCATATGTTACCAAACCGGACAATCCTTCCGTCATAATCACCTAGCAGTCGTTTTTATTTTGCATTCGAAATCAATTGTGCAGTGCAAAGTTGCAGCCCAAATTCATAACTTCACTTCTCAGTAAAATTTTATGATGATCAATTCAAAGCACCAGGTTTCACGCACGAAGAAGCCTAGAATCGCTCTTAATACTGTTGTTTAGGAAACGTAGTTCCAACCCCTTTTCGGCTACAGGTCAACAATACAACCGTAATTTACCACTTACAAAATATGTTTGAACAAAGTGACTAAAATATAAGTCATCCATCACAAAGGCAACGGTGTAATTTTTATTTTGGCACGTTCGTGACCAAATTCCAGCTTGTGCAGAACCGCATACTCTTCCCTCGACATTATTTCTTGACATTTCATTGATTGATAAGCAACTTGAGACATGACTTAGCTGGCGAAAAATTGATTACCAAGCCTTCAGTTGCGCACGCGAGACAAAATTCATCTATTATCGACCAGCCTAAAGCGTGTGAATGACCGTCATTGATGACGCGCCCAGTGAGTAGTCATTCTCTCCATTCATTGGCTGACATCGGAACCTCATTTCTGCGACCAGAAAATGAGATGACTAAATTCTAATAATTTTAGGTACAAATAAAACTTTGAACACCAAGCCAAAAGTTTATTATATGCATTTGACTACCAGCTGTGCTTGACAGCATCGTTTAAGACAGCTTATTACAGCCAGTAGTGAAGTCACTTGCGTATCAATCGATATGTTTAGTTAGAGCGAAACTACCCCATTTCGGAGTAAGCAAAAGAATGAGAGCCCGGCTAGGCTACAGCTGGTTTTCTCATCACGAGATGCGAGACTTCACCTCACGGAAGACTGATCACAAACGCCATGTTTCTCCTTCGACAGGACACACCAGGGTGTCTGTGGGACGCTTGTCGTCGGAGCGAAGGGCGGTGCGGCAAGAGAGTTATGAGCATCACAGTACACGAAGTTCCCACTGACGCGCGCACTGTCAGGAGGGTTGAGACTCAGTCGAACCTAGAACCCTT